>VHZZ01000163.1:158216-196295 GCA_009801015.1 Silene noctiflora
ACTTTATTGTATTCGTGGCATATCTTTTCCCCGGCCTTGTTATTGTATAACTTAATCATTCTTCTCCAACGTTTATTATGTTTTGGTTTTGTAAAACTAATTACTTTGTTCACTTTATTTCCGCGCATTGTTTATTGTTTGACTCTCGCTCTTAGACATCGAAAAAGTTTTAAAAATCCCGTATTTACGCTTCATATCATATCGTTTATGTTATATTTGGTGTCCTAAATAGCGGGGTGTCACAGTCAGCATAGTGCTTGAAAAACTCAGTAGTTAGATCTTGCAAAACTCAGTAGTTAGATCTTCAAAAGTAGGATAGTTCTTGATATCTAAGTTATAGAACCATGCCCTTGGATGTTCCTCCAAAGATTGGGCAAAGATAGAAGTTAGCATTCTTGCAGGTACGCTTTTCAGAGGAAGGTGTTTTTTGTAGGACCTTATGTGTTATAGAGGGTTTTCGGTTCCCTTAAACATAGGGATATCCGTAAGCACAAAGTTCTTTGGGAGTTCATCTTGGACCAGAGCATAGGCCCTTGAATTTTGATAGTGTATGTTCTCTCCTTGAGAGAGCTTCAGCTGGTCTTCAACGAGCTTAAACTGTCTTTTAAACTCAGACATTTCTGGTGAAGTGGTTACATGGACTTCCTAACCAATCTTGGTTTCGATTGCAGCTAATCGAGCCACGAGTTGCTCTAAAGTTTCACTCATCTTGGTTACAAGAGCTTCAGTAGTCATCTTTCTAGTCTTGGCCGGCCTTTCTACAAAGAAACCCCGAACCAATCAATATTTGAATCAAGACACCTGACGAATAAGGACTCGACACACAGACTTAACCTTTGACTCAAACTTGACTCAAAGACGGACTTAGACCCGGGAAATGAGCTAAGTTGCTCATCTGTAGAGGGTCTCACACATGTGGGAGAAGGGTCTTAGACCAAACTAGGACTATGACCTGACTCAACTAACTTCTAGACTTAGACTTGACATTGACTTGGTGTGACTAACCCATGATTGGACCGAACATGGTCCATGGGTTCAACATAACGTCTCTAGTATCCTAATAGAGACGTTTCGTGGTTTGACTTTGACCAAATGGTCGACATACTTGACTTGGACCCAAGAGNACTTGACTCAAAGACGGACTTAGACCCGGGAAATGAGCTAAGTTGCTCATCTGTAGAGGGTCTCACACATGTGGGAGAAGGGTCTTAGACCAAACTAGGACTATGACCTGACTCAACTAACTTCTAGACTTAGACTTGACATTGACTTGGTGTGACTAACCCATGATTGGACCGAACATGGTCCATGGGTTCAACATAACGTCTCTAGTATCCTAATAGAGACGTTTCGTGGTTTGACTTTGACCAAATGGTCGACATACTTGACTTGGACCCAAGAGGTGGCTTGGGTGACCCACTAGGGTTGTGTACCGGCTAGACACATGGTTCACTTGAACCTAAAACACGACTAGATTCGACTCGAAACATATTCTATGCTCGGGTATGGTTTGGTGAAAACATTTCGGAATTGATTTGAAAATGGATGATTTGAAAAATGAGATTTCAAATTGGCAGCATGCCAGCTATAAAAAGCTCATTTTGGTCAAAACCTACATCTATTTCGGCAGCATTCCGAGTTGAAAACATGCTTGGTTGAAAAACGGTTTTTTTAAAAAGATGGTTTGAGAAAATAGTTGACATTTTCGAAAAACGACACAGAGGACGATCAAGTAGCATATAAGCATTCGAAAATTAGTCGTGCATGGCCTACACTCTTCTAAGTCTCGGTCTGTCTTCTAATTGGGTCTATGCCAATGTCCCACATTGTCAAAGAAATCAAGCCTCCCATAAGCATAAGTGTGCAATATGGTAAGAACTAATACATGATGACCTCGGTGGAAACATCTTGGTACTTAAACCGTGCATAGTTGACGTCACCTCCTAACCATTGAGATCGACCCAACAGGTGAGGTGGCCCTCTTAAAGTCTCAAAATGGGTAATGCATGTATGCAAAAACGATTATAATGTTATTCGTATTAGCAATCATTTTGCTTTTCATGTTTCACATTCCCAAGCGGAGTCGCCAAAATGTGGATGTGGGATTATGGGGGATCCAATACACGGTTTTTCATAAATCGTTTAGAGTCACCACCGAATTTAAGGAAATCCGAAAACCATAAGAGATTGGATTCGTTGTGAGAGTACGTGTTGGGAAGTCCGTTAATAAGACACCCAACCCCGCCCGTTGCAATAACGGCCTCTACTCATGGACTATGATGGCTAATTGGTTAAGACTATAATCGTTATAAAGTAATGCAAACACCATTTTAATCCCAACATGTGAGCTTTGGCTTCTAATCGTTTAATGCATCTAATCTACTTTGTCCAAGTGATTTAGCATGTGAAATTGATTTGGACTAAGCTAAGCAAGAATTCATAACATGGCTTAGGGGGGATGGAAGCAATTGGGGCACTACCTAATACAACCCAGACGATTCTCGTCGAATCGATGTGCAAACAATTGAATTAAAGATACAACTCGATCTAATTACAATTGCTAAATGAGACATGACACATACGACTATTCTAGCCCTAAAAAAACATGCCAAAGGTGAGGTCATGGCTCACATAGACTTCGTCCTTGACCACATCTTTGCTTGTTGCACATTCAATTTGACTTAATTAGTTAAATTATTCATTATAACTAATTAAAACAAAGGTTTTGATTATCATTTAATTCCAAAATAAATAAAGGACACTTGACCCTTATTTAAATTACAAATTACGAGACTTGAATGAATTGCAATGATTAAATATAACGATTAAATATCAATGACAATTGAAATAAAACCGTAATAAATAAGCAAAAGACAAGATGAGCATACATGCACATATCGCAATTGAATAAAATTAACTAAATATGCCAACTAAAACAAATATTTCATATTCGAATTAAAACATGGTAATTAAAATTAAACATTAAGCCTTAAAAACATGTTTCATATTTTTAAACCGAATTTATTTCATAAATTAAGTCATAAAAACAAACATGTAAAGATTGTCTTAAATTAAACATACTTATGTATAATAAAAGACAAACAAACACATTAGCATATTAAGATATGTAATTAAAATTAATTGCTAATCCTAAATATCACATAAACATCATTAACATTTGAAACATTAAACATTAATATGTGAGACAGTAATTAACAAAACAATGAAATAAACGAGATAAAAGGCCATAAGGCCATGGTATGCACAGAAAACGAGGGAAGAGAATGAGTCGATATTTTGATGCACCCTCAACTTACATGTGAACTTGGACACTTTTGGATCCTGTATGCAACCGATGCTAGAAGGCGCGTCTTAGACGATTTTAAAACAAATTTTGAAACAATTTAACACTTTTGTTAAAATAATGCACTTTGTGCGACAGTCTTAAGACGAATCCGAAAGATTTTCCAGAAGCCTTGTACTTCATATTTCAAAAACGTCACAAGAAAAAGAAGCAAAAACAACTTAAAAACATTGAAAAACGAACACCAAGACACACTGTCCAGGCACGCGATATAGATCGATATTGTGCAGCGATTTTCAAATGGTGATTGTGACTTCGTTTCTCGACCAAAGTTCGTTTTAAAAGATGTTTTAGAATCGTGGTAATCCAAAATTTTGAATCATCACAAGAAATCAGAACAAAAAAGACTTTAAAATAATTAAAAACAAATGAAAACAACAGCAGTTCTAGACTTGAGAAAACACGAAAAAGAGAGCAAGTTCCTGCTCTAATGTTCGTCTAATCTCTTGTATGAACTTTGTACTTTTTTTCTGGGTATGGTAGGAGTTTAGGAGTGATTTTTACGTAAGGATTAAGAGGCATATGCTAGGGCTTTCATAGGGAATGTCGTGTGTTCATGGTGCTGTTCTTCCTCTTTGTTTTTCTATTTTTTGTGTGCCTCCTTGTGTGTGATGATTATGGCTGGTTATATGATGTATGTAGGGTTTTTTCTTAGGGTTTAAGATAATGGGTGTGAATGGAATAAGAGTATAAGATATCAAAAAATATTTTGCGAGTTTTCGGCAAGTGAATCTTATTTTCTTATGGAAAGGATTATAGTTCGGTTTTGCAAGTATTATGGGGAATATAGGATGCTTGTAGAGCAACAATTGAAAGGAAACGGGTTTGGGTATGGTGGTTTCGAGTTGGGATGGTTCGAAAAAAAGGGTTTGAATGCCCTGTTTTTTGCGCGTGACAGGGGGTTGTTTAGGCTCGTGGTTTGGTGGTGGTTTGGGCTAGGATAAGATCTGGGGTGGTGGGCTAGTTGAATTTAGTGAGGTGGATAGAGGGAGGTCGAATTGGGTGGTGTTTGGTGCAGGTTTGGGCTGCCAAAACAGAGTGTCGGGGCTATTGTTTGGGCGCTGTTTTGAGGTCGAAATGGGAGGGAAAAGGAAGGGGAGTTGGGTGTTTGTATGGGGAATCGAATATGTGTTGTTGAGGTGGGAATTGGGTTGAAAACCTCTCGAAAATCGGGCCCAAAAACTCGTTTAAAGAAGCTCAAAAACCACTCCAAAAACTAGCTCAAAAACCGCTTTAAAACAATTTTTCAAATTAAATAATACCGATAAATCGTAAACCTTAACAAGATGTTATTTTTTAATAAATTTAAAATAAAAACTTTAAAATAATTTATTTTTCAAATAAATTAAAGAAGCTTTAAATTTTAAATAAACTTAAAGAACGTAAACTGATGAAATAAACTTCGTTCATTTCGAAAACAAAATAATTTAAATTTCATTTAAATTTTAAATTACTAATTTTTCAAATAAATTCTAAAAACTTGGAAGAAAATATAAACTAAATGAAATAAATTTCCTAAATTTCATTTACTTCAAAATAACAAGAAATAATTTAAATTTCATTTAAATTATGCAATTGTCAAATAAAACTCGTCTCGCTTTGCAAAACGGAAACCATAATGAACAGTGTAAGTATAAATGTGTCCTATCATTATCGGGTGTTGGACGGGATTTCTGTAAATACCAATATCGACGGATACGGGTATCTACACTTTGTGTTTGAATAGGGATCCTCTAGAGATCGCCCTAGTGACTGATTCAGCCACTGAGACCGGTTCATCGAGTTAAGAATTTGATGCGATTGAGAAGTTGCTGACCGGAGAGGAATGCAAAAAGCAAAAGGTTTAAATCTTAGGTAGCCATCCAAGGTTACCGAGGTAAAGAAACCTGAACTGAAAGCCCTTCCCTCTCATTTTAAGTATGTATTTTAGATGACCGTGAAATGAACCCTGTTATTGTCAATGCTAACCTAACTGAAGGCCAACTTTTTGCTTTGTTGGCTAATTTGAAAACTCATAAGAAGGCAATTGGGTATAGCACTGAAGGTCGAAGACGATTAAATCCTCCTATGCAGGAGGTGGTAAGAAAAGAGGTAAATAAATTACTTGATGTTGACATTATTTATTCTATTTCTCATTCTAAGTGGGTGAGTCTTGTTCAGGTATTACCTAAGAAGGGAGGTACTAAAGTAGTAACCAATCCTAAAAATGAATTAATTGCTACCAGACTATCATCCACAGACTAGTGCTTTTAAAACTAGTGGGCAGGTGGAGGTTTCTAAAAGGGAGTTGAAGTTAATTCTTGAGAAGGTAGTCAGCAAAAATCGCAAGGACAGGAGCCGTAAGCTTGATGACACCTTATGGGCTTACCGTACTGCTTTTAAAACTCCGATCGGTGCATCACCATACCGATTAGTTTATGGTAAGGCGTGTCATCTTACAGTGGAACTCGAGTACAGGGCTATGTGGGCCATTAAGGAAATTAATATGGATCCCTCACTGATGGGTGATAAACGATTGATGTAGTTCAATGAGCTTCATAAATTTCGATTGCATGCCTATGACAGTGCTCGAATTTACGAGAGAATCAAAAAGTGGCCATAACAAGCACGTCTAGCAGTGAGAATTCCAAGTAGGTGATAAGATACTCTTATTTAACTTTCGTTTGCGCTTGTTTCCAGGCAAGCTCCGGTCTAGATGGTCAGGACCGTTCACAGTTGTTCCAGTGAACAAATTTGGGTCAGTTACGCTACAAACTGACAAAGGTGAGACTTTCAAGGTGAACGGTCCACGTTTAAAGGTATATTATGAAGGTGCATTTATTGGTGTGATAGAAGCCATTGACCTCTTCACAATTGATAACTCCTTTACTTAAAAGGTAACACGATCGTGCAGGGCCGCGGGAGGCAGCCTGAGTTTTTGTTGTATTTATTTGTAAAATTTACTTTTGCTTCATTTAATTATCGTTATTTATTTTCCGTCGTCTTACATATGGGTCGTGTTTGTGTTTTAGGTGAGGTGAGAGAGCGTATTTAACGTGTTTATTGAGAATGTTTTGCAGATAAGGTGGGTTCTTAGCATTCAAAGACGATTTGAGGAGAAAAAGACGAAGAAATAAGATCCTCGATCGACGAGGAGGTGACCTCGATCGAGGAACCCATTTTTTTAATTCCCAACCCTTATGTCTAAGTTGGCATGCTTGAGGATTTGGATCCTCGATCGAGTCGGCCGGTCAAACCGGTCCTGACGCCTTATTTTTCAAGTATTCCCCAATTTTTCTCCATTGTTCTTCATATTTCCACCTCTCTTCTCTCTCACATCTCCAATCTATCTCACAAATTCATTCAATTATTCATTCAGCTTGCATTATTATCATCCTAATCTTATTCCTACTTGAATTAAATCACTCCATTGTTCTTATTTGCTTGATTTGCACAATAATTTCCAGATTTTCGTTCAACTTCAAGAAGGTTAAGGTTTGGTTTGTTTTAGATTAATTTGTGCTTAAATTTGTTGTTTCTTACTTTAATTCATCTATTGCTTGCTTAAAATTACTATTTCCTAGTCTTTTGCATCCTATTTCGTCCGTTTTGAGCCCACAAACTTGAAATTTTTGACTTAGGGTTTAGGTAACTCGGGTTTGATTGGCTTTAAATTGGTTTTGTAATTGTTTCTTTGCTTGTTTTTCAGTATGAATAGGCAAGAACGAAGTACTAGGAGGCAAGGAGAGACAAGAAGAGGGGTTAGACCTAGACCGCCGCGCATTCCGGTTGTTGATGAATATCCTACGATTGTCTTTCGGGATGCTAAACAGCGGAGTGATTTTGTGAGGCTCATGGCTCGCCAATGGATGCTACTCGGTGCATTTGTGACAAAACTTTGCGAAAATTGGGTATTAATGGTACCATGTATGGTATTTTTGATCAACTCGGCTTTTTCAGATCTATACTCTTTATGCGAGTTATCTTATCGACCCCTTACTCTCGAGTTTTTGAGTTCATTTGTCTTTGATAAACTAGGTCATCAAATTCGCTTTCGCTTGTTGAATGGTGATTATACTTTGACATTAGATGATAGGCTTAGACAAGGGAGAGCCGAAGGATTGGTTTAGTGCTCCTCAAGGAGTCCAGGCCGTCCGTTATTTCCCTATGTTTACGGGTTTAAAGGTTGATGTAAGGGGTCATGGCCGTCAATGATGTTCAACATGTTTGTCTTCGATTATTTTTGAGGATGATGACTTGTCTCTTATATGGAAGAATTGACATGAGTAAGCTCAAATCTATTGAGGTTTTGTTGCTTGCATCTTACCTTAATCCATTTCGTGAAGAGGTCTTCACTTTTAGTGTTCCCAGTGTTGTTTGTGTTACTTTGGAGAAGATGACCGGTAAGCATTCTTCTTCTGATTGTGGTGCTATTGTGACCCGCTTGGTGAGACAGGTAACGGGGTTTGAGGGTCTTCCACCTTATGCTCCTACTATTGAGTTTGAACCTCTCTTGTTTGATAAGGAGTATCTCCGTTATGGTGTATCTTGGATAGATATTATTGGTGGGAGGCAATATAGCTGGAAAGTACCGGGTGATGTTTGGATGAACTTACCTTGCAACAGGTTGCCCTCTGTTGAGCCCTTGGAAGGGGATGAATCCGAGATTCGTCTACTTCCCATGACATATTTGATTATGGAGGAGCTCACATTCACAGTTCCTTTGAGAAGACAGCCTCGTCGACATGCTGAGCCCCTTCCCGCTTCTTTTGTTCGACCTCCACCGCGTTCTCACACTTTTGCTCCTCCTCTTTTTGTGCCTTCTTATAATTTTGATCCTTTTATTGAGAGAGAGTGAGCGTTCATGAAGGCATCAACAATGCCTTAGTTCATAGGCGATTATGGGAGCAGATGGAGGCCACTAGTCTTTCAGAGGGTCATCGGTACAATGGGTCTGCTCCTAGTTACTACACTACTTCTGGTGATGATAGTCGGGTTTTTCATCTCTATGGTGTATCTGCAATGGAGTTTACTGTCCAGTTTAGCCATGACTTTGGTGCTCTTGGGAGGCCGTTCTACACTCTCATTCGACCTGACGAGCCTGTTGGTGGTTTTGGAGGCCTATTTGCTGCTGGTAGTTCTCAGGGAGCACAGTTTGGTGGTCAGTTTGAGGCTGGTACTTCTAATCAAGGTGCTCAGTTCGTTGCTTCTTCTTCGCGAGTAGCTGGTCGAGGCAGTGGTAGTCAACGTGGTGGTCGACGTCGTGGTGGTTGTGTTGCTGAGCCAGATGTGGATGACTGGTTGAGGCAGGTTGATGAGTATGATGAGGCCTTACATGGTGATGGCAATGATGATGATAAAGCTGAGCAGTAGTGACAGCTGGTCACTATTTCCCCCACTTTGCAACTGGTTTGGGGGAGCTTTTACTTTACATATGGTACTATCTTTCCTTGTATTTATTTCATTGATATTATCTTTAGGTTGTTCTTTCTTCCCTTTCCCTTTGTTAGTAGTGTCCTCTCTAGATTGCTGTTGTTGATGGTTTATTGTGATTGTTGTGCTGTTAGGGTCACAATGAGGACACTATGACATTTATGTTTGGGGGAGTATTTATTTATGTTGTGTGCTTTTAATTCAGTTGCGTGCCTTCAATTCAGTTGTGTGCTAAAAACAAAAAATATAAAAACCCATAAAAATTGAAAATTTTACATAATCCAAAAACATGGTTTTCTCTATTTAAGTCGAGTCTTGGTGAATTGTATATCAATGATGATAATTTTCATTTTTTTTTGTATTTGAATCCCAATTTAGTTATCCATGTACATTATTTTGACCTGTTATTTATGAAAACAAAGCCCAAAGAACAAGTCTTGACCTTTTTTACATGCCTTATGCTAATTAGATTTGATGAAATTATGTTGGTAAACTACTTAAAATTTTATAGAGCTTCCTAGGCTAGGAACATTAATAAATTGATCTCATTGTTAATTAGGCTTGAGTGTAGTTTCTCCTTGTGGAATATGTAATATCAAACTGCATAAGTGTGACATTGATTTCTTGATGCTTTTACGCTTTCATTTGAGTTAAGTACATGACTAAAGGCAGTTCTTACCGTTTAAATAAGCCTTACATTACCTTTTGTTTAGCCCGTTTGAACCCTTGTAGCCATTTATTTCTCATTTAATAGCTACAATCCTAGAACTTGCCTACCTTATCGGGACAGTCGCAGTTGCTTGTTTACCATGTCCACTTGGTTATTATGGTTGGGATGGGACGAGATTTTGCCGTGTAGGTATAGCAATTTTTATTAGCAATTGTGTTGTATCTCTTATGTTGAAAAAAAAAATAGGAAGCAAAAGAAGAAGAAAAAAAATCAAAAAAAAAAAAATAAAATAAAAGAAAGAAGGGAAAGATGAAGGGAAAAAAAAAAGAAAAAAAAAAGAAAGTTGCTTCGTTGTCATTTGTTAAGGGAACAAAAAGATGGTTACTGGAGTCTAATCCATATATGGAGAGTAGTTCTTTGTCTCTCATATGTTGTCAAAGTTGATATGATTTCTCTAGTTGAGTGTTTCTATGCTTATCATCATGGAATTGGTTTTGGTTAGAAAATGTAGCTGCAACTACCGTCTTAGCCTCACATATCCATACGTGCCTTGGCACAAACCATTTCTATACCATTAACCCATTTGTCATATTTATTATCCTTGATACATGTACTTTTGTCTGTAATTTGAATGCGTATTAATTGGGGAAATTTCTATCACATTAGATTCCATGCATGTTTCATAAGTTGAGTGAGTGTTCTATTTCTTTCTATCTTCAGATATAACTCGCCCTTATATACTTATGAGTGCATGAGTGAATTCGCGAGAATCCGACTAATTTGTCTTGCAAGATCGAAAACTATTTGGTTATTATCTATACTATGGTATCATGTTACATCTTAGGACTTGAGATGTGTTTCCACTTACCCGTGCCTTGGAATTTGTTTTATGGTACATCTTGGTCATTACTTTGTTATAGATATGGATAATTTGGGATTTGTATGTGCATTAACACTAGCTCTGAGTTACTCGTTCACCATTTGTATGATTGTTTTTTTTATTGTGTTAGTGCTTTGCATAGGGACAAGCAAAGAGATGCTTTGGGGAAGTTTGATGAGTCATATTTATATATACATTTATGCCTCCCATTAGTTACTTTTGAGACGGTTTTGTGCTATAATATGTCATTTATATGCCGTTTATGTTAGAATGTCGATACTTCCGCCATTTGGTGTTTAAATGCATTTTGGATGCATTTGTGGAGCAATTGGATAGTAATGAGCACCGCGGTGTCGTCAAGACGAAATATCAAGACAATGGCACGGGAATCAAGGAAGAACGACGGAAAGAAGTGAATAAAACACGAAGATAAGCTGGAGACAGAGAGTCCTCGATTGAGTATGCTAGAACTCGATAGAGGGTCGTGTCCTCGATCGAGTATGCTGGAACTCGATCAAGGATTCAAAAGTGTTGGAGACTTTCCCAGAAACTTCCTTAAGTCAATTAAATTCTAATATAAATAGAAGATTTGTGCTCCTTAATTAGGTTACGCAAAATTTTACATAAAAACTCTCCTAGAAATTCTTAGATCTAGTTCTTAGCTACTTTAGTCTTTCGGTTTTTCATATTGTTCATTAATCCTTCAAATTCCGGCAATTGTTAGTTCCTTTACTTTAGTTATTATTAATTCAATTCCAAGTTATTGCAAGTATTTTACTTGTTCGTCTCTTAATGTTTTTAATTATGTTTTCCCATCTTAATATCGTTGTTAGCATGATTAATATGAGTAGCTAAACTTTCAATCTAGAGAGAAAGGGGATCTAGGTTGTTAGAAAGGGATTAGTTAATTGTTTAGTTGTTAAGTCGTATAAACTACCGTCTGATTGTTGTCCTTTTCTAATTAATTGATTTAAGGCCTGAATTATTAATTAGAGTTGCGAATTGGGATTTTCACCGAGCGGGTTAAGACCAATATAGGCTACGATAATCAGATAGAAATAGATTAATTATAGCGATCACATGTTAATCTAGACTTAAAGGGCATAATTGAATCGACTGACCTTGCACCTTAGGTAGTTGGATTTACCTCTTAAATTGATTAATTACATCCCCGGATAACTGACCTAGTGAACCCGATCCCTAAACCTTTTTATCTTATTGAATTTGTATTTATTTACATCGCAATTAGTTTATAACAAACCAATCAAAACCTTCAAGAAATTGTTACCTTAAGATGGACTTAATTAATAGCAAACTAGATAATTACCGCCTCCATGTGGACATAATACCCTACTTACAACTAGTTATTTATTAGTAGTATTATAGGATTACTTTGATTAAGGCAATACGACTTTACCCTTATCAACTAGAGTGTGTAACTGACACTGGCCAACCCCGAAATATAAACCAAAATATTCCCAAAATGGGTGGCGTTGTTTCGTCCAGATAGTATGTAAATGATACTACCGTCATCTATTCTAAGTAGCCAATATTCAAATGCACGATATAACTGACTATAACACAACACATAAATAGGTATAAAACGTCCACCGTATAACACCTTGACCTATAACATTACACTTGAAAAGTCATGTTATAAGCTGAGGTACCAGAACATCAAACATATATAGAAACATATTCAATGTTATAGTGTAACCTCCACGCAACCCTAGTGAAGTTATAGTAACTGATAGTATAACCTTCACTTCGTCCAAGAGATGCAATGGTTACTGCAGCTATAACATTAGCTATGCATGCGAGGTTATAGTATTGTAACACCCCCATACTCTAAGGAACCTTACCAAGGATTACCTCCGAATATAAGGATGCTACCATCTCGGTTTTCCGAGGCAGTGAACATCATAGAAACCATCCTCCATGAAACGGAGTACAAAATCCAAACCAAAAGTGTGATAAACTAAACAAAGTCTGCRRAAGCTACAAACAAAACTCGTGATAACTCCACCCTGCTAACCCCGCCGCATAGTCAATAGCCATCATCGTCAATACTTGATAAGCCAACTGCTCACCATCCCCGAATGGATCACCACATTTTTGAAAACAGTAATGAGTCAGTCAACTGAACAACTATATAAAAGTAACAATTTAAACAAATCATAATGATCACCACACCGTCACCACCACCATCATCACATCACACATCAAGTAGTCGACTACACACCAAAGTGTGTAGCCCTGCCAGTGGAGGACCGCRACCACCCCACCTAACCACCCACAATACCCAAGTCCCTTAATTTGCACATCCCCCTTGCGCTGAGAGAACGCAGGAGGCAAACAATGGGGGTGAGACCACCACTCACAATGGCTCACAAATCACAATAACAATCACAATCTCAACCACACCCAACACCATCATCAACCACCAACATCGCCAGATCATATCGTCACAATCATATAATCATATCACAATAAGCATTATATGATCGTCACATTATACAATATATAATTCTACAGACAACTGAGTAGGGAAACCCTACCTCAACTAGCAATCCGGTAAACAAGCAATTGATTAGAACGCTTCCTCTACGAAGTCTCCTCCTATAACGAATCAATATGGCAATTAAGACACAAATCCCCAAAAACCCCCAAATTAGAAATTAGGGTTACAATACAATAGGCCAAAAGACTAAATCAAGGACCTACCCCGACGATTAGGATACTAGGATGAGTGAAACTCCAACAATTGACAAAGACTCGCCGCGGCTTGAAGGTTTAGAATGAGGAGAAGTTATCGATGTATAGGTTCGTTTTAAAAAAGAGAATAAAACGATTTACTGCTTCTCGTTCTAATATATATAAGTTCCGCAAAAAGCCAACACGAACCGGACACTCGGTCGAGTACAAGACACTCGACCTAGTAAGAGACACTGGACCGAGTACGCTTCACTTGACCGAGTGTTCCGCACTCGTCCGAGTCCCCAGATTCCAGTACACTAACAGACAAACCCACACGGGCACTCGGTCGAGTACCCTGTACTCGGCCGAGTGTCCAGTGCTACAAATCACGAGTATTACAAGTATAACTAACTAAACACCTATTTTGTTCCAGTTTAACCCTCTATAACATCCTTGTACCGACTCGTTGGGATCGTAAGCATACATATATACATAAAGGATGGTTGTAATATCGTTCACTGTTGTTACTTTTATGTAGTTTTCATTACGACGCTAGCTTCCTTGACATCACAACAAGACTTTTTGTATTTTGCCTCAATATAACATCACACGTACGAAGTTATAGTGAACTCAAGTATAACATAATAGTTTATGAATACGAAGTTGTAGTCTAACATACTACAAAGACAAAGTAATAACCAAAACCCTAGTTCAACCAATTAAACAATTCCTATTATCTCCCAAAGAGAAGGCCAAAACCCTCACTCACGATGCCCCTAGGACCGCGAGCTACTAAGACGAAGCTAAGGGTCGTATCTGAACCCTAGTAACGGTAAATAACTTGCAATTAAACAAAATAACATACAACAGAATCAAAAAAAATACGTCAATCATGCTTACAAATTACAGCACAAACATTAAATCATGGATTCAATTATCATTCGGGCTAATCAATTCACTTTATGTAAACATGATTAAAAGAAAACATCTAGTTACCTTTTTAAAGCGATAAACTACGGGAGATATTCTTATATCACATAGTACTCTTCTGTGGGTCTACCACGAAGCCTTCATCATCATCAACATGTGCCAAGGAGAAGGAACGAGCATAATTAATCATCTAACAATATAAAACTATAAAAACTATAAGAAAACTTTTAAACTTACGACGTAGATGATAAATATAAGAAGTAGGATCGTATTAGGTTCAAGAAGGAGATGAAAATTGACAAAGAGAATAAAGCAGGTGATGAGGCACAAATCCCTAGGCCTGCAAGGATCCCACGACAATCAAGAGAAGGTATAAGGATAGGATATTAGGTTTAACGTTTTAAAAATATAAGAGGAAAAGAGATGAAGGTTTATCTTAAACATCTATCTATTTATTGAAGTGGGTTTAAGTTTAAATTTAAAAATTAGTCCAAGATTTGCATTTTGCATAAACCCCGTAAAATCGGGATAAAAAGAGGTTGAGTCCAATAAAAGATTAGGGAAAAGAAAGAGGGAATCCAACTCATTTTCAAAGCGGTTAATTTTTAATGATTAAAGAAGCGGAATTTCTGAAAGAATAAAATAAGAATTATCTTGGGTTATTTAATAACAATAATCAAAACTAAGTCTTCCCTTCCAAATTTAATCTAACCTATTAATTATCCCATTATTAATCTGATTTTTAAACTCATTTAACTTATTTTGATCCAGCCTTCATGTTAACTGGTTGTAACTAGTGAAACTTACTAATTTAGCAAGATTCCTTCTTTTTTTTTTTACCCTTTTTATTTTAGGACTTGTTCTTTCCTTATTCCTTCATCTTTCTAAATTCTTCCTTCTCATCTTCAATGCCTCTTATCTTCAACGTCTTTTTTTTCTCTTCATTTATCTTTTTCATTATTTTTAGGGTTATTTACTTTGAAAATGAAAAAGGGAGTGTTGTCTTCATCTTCTTCAACCTTTTCACCCACTCTTATTACATTATATTAATTTCACCATCTCCATTATCCCTTCTTCATCTTCCTCCATTATTTTCCTCCTTATTTGAATCTTTAACATTTGTCATTAAAAAGGAAAAGTTTGTAAATAATGGATGTATTTTTTCAGCCATCTTTATGTGTAGCGGTAAGTATTCAATTTTTCATCACTGTCGGAGTGAAAATAGAACAACCTTATTTAAAATAATAAAGCAACCCAGGTTTGGTATTGCAACGTAATTCCGTTGTTTAGCAACAAAATCCTTTACCTGCAATAACTTGTGGTCAAATTCGATCTTGAGCCAAGTATGAAGAGTATTTTGTGGTAGTGACTTTTAACTTTCATGTTGTTATTAAATATTCCTTAGATGACTCTATAGCTCATGAGTTTATTGCATCTGAGTCTTAATCTATGGGTTATGTGAATTCGCCTTTGGTTAATGGAGAACCCCTTTGGCTAATGGGGAATCGACTGTAACACCCCCATACACCAAGATACCTTAACAAGGACTACCCAATGTATGAAGGTTCTACCATCTCGGTTTCCCGAGGTAGCACGCATCACAGTAACCATGATGAAACAAATTACAATGCAAAAGCTTTAAGTAGACAATTTACAAGTTTTAACTCCGAAAGAGATAACTGTAACATAAAGTGATAAAACTAAACCGTCGGAAGCTAAATTAACAAACTAGTGGTGACTCGGCCCTGTCCAATCCCCGCAAGCTATATCAACAGCAGTAACCTAGTAAGCCAACTGCTCACCATCCCCGAATGGATCACCACAGTTTTGAAAACATAAAACGGGGTCAGTCAACTGCATAACCAAAATAAGAATTCACAATAACACAATTCAATCAAATGGTAACCAATCAATCCCACAAACTCCACAGTAACCAGTAATCAACTACACACCGAGGTGTGTAGCCTGCCAGATTACCCATCGCAATAAGTAATCCATACCGCCAGTGGGGACAGCCATACCACCAAAATCTCCGCTCATCGCAACGAGCAAACCCAAGTCCATTAATGTTCACATCCCCCTTGCGTCGAGAAATATAAGATGCGAACAATGGGGGTGAGACCATCTCTCGAAATGGCTCACAAAACACATACCATCACCAATATATCCACAATCATAATCATATTACCATCAATCAATCACAAATACCATTTTATAATCAATTATGCAACCAAATGAGTAGGAAAACCCTACCTTTTCCCAATCCATCACAGTGCAGCCAATCATACAAATGCACAAAGAGTACCACATCATCACCTACAATAATGGTAATCAAACAATACTAATCACAACCAACGCAATCAATCTCTACCCCCAACCCAACTCAGATTAGGGTTAGCATCAACTCTAATTAACAACCATAAACTGAAATAAGAATACTAGAGACTTACCTACGCTATCGACACGAAAATGAGATGCAAGAACCCACAATCGATCAATCTAGGCTTAGGAGATGATGAGGATGATAGAGAAGAATAAAATGTAGTTTAGGTTTGTGAAAATGATTTTAGAAACTGATTACACGATATTTATACTTCTCTAATCACCTTAACCAAAACCGCGGAAAACAACATGACTGAACCGGGCACTCGGTCGAGTACCTGACATACTCGACCGAGTACGCCACACTCGGTCGAGTGCCCACATACTCGATCAAGTACCCACAAGTTAGAAGTCTGGCTAAAATCACCACACTGCCTACTCGGTTGAGTACCCTATACTCGGCCGAGTAACTTAAGACCAGAAAGCTGATGTATTACATCGACTTTGATTTCTTAGAATTCGCTTACAAATTTGAACATTTTGGGGAAATTGCCTTTCATTTCTGGTAATTTGGGGGAATTTGGAACTTCCTTTGAATACTAGGCTTGTAAATAAAAAAGAAAAAAGGAGGAGGGAATAAACCTACTGGGAATGGAACTTCATCTTATAAAAGATTAATCACCTGATAAGAAAGTTCTTATTGATATTAAAGATATCCAATATGAAATTGATTTTTGGAAGAGCACAATTTGTGCAGATGAAGAAAGACAGGAGAAATATGAAAGAAGATGGAAAAGGGAGGTAATAGGGTAAAAGTAAAATGAAGTGGGTGAAATGTGTGTTCAGGAAGTCATAAGGCGTTTAAAATAAAGAGGTGATTTGTTTAAGAGGTTGCCCTTCCAATGTATCGAAATAAGTTAAATGATAGTAAAGATAAGATTAATTTGGGATAATCAATACAATGGATTAAATGAGAAAGGGGAGGTTTAAGTTGGATTATTGTCATTAAATAACCCTAAATTATATTTATTTATTTACGGGAATTTAGGGTGTTACATCAATAATGGCGCGAAAGTAGAGACTATGGGGGTAGAGAGGTCGACGGTAGGTGGTGTGGGATTGTTGGGAATCGTTCACCTGTAGGTTGGGGGCTGTGTGGTGTCGACGGAGTTCGTCGCTAGGACTGGTGTTGCTGGTGAATGATCGGGGGCTAGTGGTGGAAAAAAGGATTACGCATCGCATCTATTGCATCATACCCCTTCTAGTAATTGAGTTTACATATATTTTTTCCGAGTATTTAAAATTTACAAGTCGTATAAAAAAAATTTGATGACGAAACTCAAAATTAATTGAATTTATAAGTATAGTTTTTGAGCAATGTTGTAGTTTTTTAGCTTAATGTTTAAGTGAACGAGCTCAAAAGCTTTATAGTTAAACTTATATTTTTTAAAAGAAAACTCGAAAAGTCTATTATAAAAAAAATTACACAATCAGATGTACTACCTCTAATTTATAATTTATGAATTGTGGGTGGGTTTGTTTTTCCTCTTTTTTTTTTTTTTTTTTTGTGTTTAAAGAATTGTCGTGTTGTTTGTGTCAAAGTAATAAGAAAGGCGAAATCGAAAATGACAGGTATAAAATGATAAAGTACATGATTGAAATAGTACCTTCCTTAATTTATCAATTAGAATATGCCAATATTTTGTTGTTATTATTGTAATATTATGTTGATATTCTCTCCTTAATTGTATCCTTAATTGTAACATGTAGTTATAATATTTTCTAATCTCTAGAATGTTGTATCTCACAGTATATATTGCATCCCTCACTGATGTTTGGAAATCAAGGAATTCAGTTTCTCATATTTCTTATACAATACTTCTTATATGGTATCAGTGTCTTAAGATCCTTCCTCTCTACTCATCTGCTTCCCCTTTCATCGAGCCCTCCCCTCTTCCTTCACAATGTCAGGAGATGACGCTTCCAAATCTACCCCTTTTCACCCGCCTTTTCCGTCTCAAACATCAAAAACCACGTCCAAATCACTCTCGAAATAGAAAATGTGCACTATGCATCGTGGGCTGAACTTTTCCTCAGCGCTTCTCACGCTTTCGATATAGCATATCACATCATCCCTCCCAAAAACGTTACCATCGCCAAAGACGCACAATGGACCCATCTTGATGCTATCGTGAAACAGTGGATTTATAGCACTATTTCTATCGATCTACTCCACACGATTCTCAAGCCCGGGGCCACCGCTCAAGAGGCATGGGACAGTCTCAAGGACATCTTTAACAATAACAAAAATTCTCGAGCCGTCTACCTCGAACAACAATTCTCACAAATTCACATGGATAATTATCCAAATGCGTCGTATTACTGTCAAGCATTGAAGATGTTGGCAGATCAATTCGCCAATGTTGGGGCTTCTATCTCGGAGGAACGCCTTGTCACGAGTCTCTCCAGCAGTTATGATAGCCTCGCCACCATTATTCAACAACAAGATCCGCTGCCATCGTTCTATAAAGAGCGGACTATGATAACCCTTGAAGAAACTCGCCGCATCAAGGCCCCTGCTGCCGACTCTGCCCTTCTCACCACTCACCACGATGGTCGTAATGATCAGAATGCTCGGCATACTGACCAGTCCTCCAACCATAACAGCAATAATCAGACTAATAATAACAACAACGGCCGCAACAAAGGAGGACGCGTGAAAAACTATCATGGTAAGGGTAATGGCAGCGGAGGTTCGTCGAATCGCTCTTCTGATAACTCAAAGAACAACTCCGGCCAGCAGCAAACCCAAGGCACTCGACCCACATCCTGGACGTGGGTCTCTTTGATGCCCCCTCCATGGCAGCAGCAGCAGCAGGCGTGGGCTGCTCCTCCATGTCCATACCCTACCACAGGCTGGGCATATCTTACCTCGGGTCGTGGTTTTGGTATACTTGGCCCTCGCCCACAGGCTTTTTCTTGCTCAAGCACTGATGTTTAGGGCTCCTCAAGAAGCATTGGTACCTATTGATCTCGCGGCATCTATGCAAACAACGATGCTGAAACAGCCAGACGACAATTGGTATATGGATACAGGCGCATCCTCCCATATGACGTCGAACGAAGGTACCCTCTCCTCTTATTTTAATTTGAGCGGTAATCGTAAAATTAGAGTTGGAAATGGTACTGAAATTCCGATTCTCGGTTGTGGTGTTAAACAATTACCGTCTCCCCTTCCCCCTCTCATGCTTAAAAATGTCCTTCACGCCCCTAATATTATGAAAAATGTGGTCTCTGTTAGGTAACTCACGTCTGATAACAATGTTTTTCTTGAGTTTGATCGTTTTGGTTTTACTGTGAATGATCTCGGACGGGGAAGCCAATTATGAGACGTAGTAGTTCGGGTGACCTCTATCCTCTCTTCAAATAGCCCCCTACCAATCCTTCATCACCACAAGATCTCACTGCCATCTCCGCATCTACATGGCACGGTCTTTTAGGTCATCTTGGACCGGATATTTTTAGTTTTCTTCGCAATAATAATTTATTTCCTGTAGTCCGTCTTCAAATAATTTTTGTCATACATGTCAGCTAGGTAAACATATTAAATTGTCATTTTCTCTATCCAAATCGCATACCATTTCACCGTTTGATATCGTGCATGGTGACTTGTGGACGTCTCTGGTCATCAATTCTATGGGCCATCGCTTTTACATTTTATTTCTTGATGATTTTACTAACTTCTTATGGACGTTTCCTATAAAACATAAATCTGAAGTGTCTAGTATTTTCACCAAGTTTCATGCCTTAATTTCCACCCATTTAATCGACCAATTAAAAATTTACAATGCGACAACGGTTGCGAATATGATAATTCTCACTTCCACGATTTTTTCAAACAAAAAGGAATGGTATTTCGCTTCTCGTGTCCTCACACATCTCCACAAAATGATAAGGCTAAGCGTAAAATCCGTACAATTAATAATATTGTTCGGACCCTTCTTTTGCACGCTCATTTACCTCCGCCAATGTGGCCTTATGCCCTCTCAATGGCTACCTATATACATAATATAATACCTAGCAAAGCCAATAGTTTCGTCTCACCAACATTGAGTCTCTACCTTCTGTCCTCCTCTTATGCCCATCTCCGCACTTTCGGTTGCTTATGCTATCCACATCTTCCTTCTTCGACCATTCACAAGCTTGATTCCCGGACTATGCCATGCGTCTTTATTGGTTACCCGTCGCACCATCGTGGCTACCTTTGCCTTGATTTATCCTCTCGTAAGATCATTACAGCTCGACATGTTACCTTTAACGAGTCCATATTTCCTTATGCAAACAACTCCACTATGTCAGCCTCATCTTCCCACTTTCTAGATAGAGATCCATCACCATACATGACACAACTACTACACTCGCCTCACCCCACGGCCACTCCTGCCGACCCCACTGAAACACTAGCCTCCCCCATCCCTCCCCTACGGCCTCTTCTCTCCTTCACCCCGATTCACGTCAGCCTTCCCCCAACCCACCGACCATCCCTTCTCCTCAAATGACGACACGAGCCAAACATGGTATCTTCAAACCAAAGCCCATCTTTGACCTCTCCGTCACCATTTCTTCTTCACCCATACCCAAAATCCCGATCACCGCACTTAACGATCAGAATTGGTACCGACGAATTTGACGCTCTAATTAAAAATAAGACTTGGGTCTTGGTTCCTCGTCCTAATAATGTTAATGTTACTCGGTGTATTTGTCTTTTTAAACATAAATTTAAATCTAATAGCGACTTGGAGCGATACAAGGCTCGACTTGTTGTCAATGGCAGGTCTCAACAGGTGGGAATTGACTGTGATGAGACTTTCAGTCCGGTGGTAAAACCGGCTACGATTCGGGTTGTCCTTAGCATTGTCGTGTCAAATAAATGGTCCATCGATCAACTCGATGTCAAAAATGCCATTTTACATGGCACCCTTGCAAAGACCGTCTATATGCATTAGCCACCCGGGTTCCGTGACCGACACTATCCTGATCATGTTTGTCTTCTTAAGAAGTCCTTATACGGTCTCAAGCAGGCGCCACGAGCATGGTACCGGCGGTTTGCTCAGTTTATCTCCACTGTTGGTTTCTCTCATAGTATGTCCGATAATTCACTTTTTATCTATTGATGAGGTAATGACATCGCCTACATCCTATTATTTGTTGACGACATTATTCTCGTCGCTTCATATGAAACTCTTCGGGACACTATTATTGGAAACCCACGGTCGGAATTTTCTATGATTGATATCGGCCCATTAAATTATTTTCTCGGCATCTCAGCTATCCGTCATGAACATGACCTTTTTCTTCACCAAAAGAAGTATACCGAAGAAATTATTTCTCGCGCTCGGATGTCTAATTACAAACCCGCTCACACACCAGTCGACACCAAGTCCAAATTAGGTGTCGAATCTGGTGACGAGATCGCTGACCCGACCCTTTATCGTTCACTCGTCGGGACCCTATAGTACTTGACGTTTACCAGGCCAGACATTTCCTATGCGGTGCAGCAACTATGTCTTCATATGCATAATCCTTGCACTGCCCACCTTCTGCTCTAAAACGTGTCATACGGTATGTTCAAGGAACAAAACTTTTTGGTCTTCATCTTACTGCTTCCCACGTTACTAGTCTTACCGCATATAGCGACGCGGATTGGGGTGGTTGCCCCGACACACGCCGCTCTACTTCCGGATATTGTGTTTACTTGGGTGACAATCTCGTCTCTTGGTCCTCTAAACGACAAGCAACATTATCTCGATCAAGTGCCGAGGCCGAATACCGCGGCATCGCAAATGTCGTTGTCGAATCTTGCTGGCTTCGAAATTTGCTTCTTGAGCTTCACTACCCCATCACCAAAGCCACTGTTGTGTATTGTGACAATGTGAGCGCTATATACCTCTCCGGCAATCCCGTCAATCATCAAAGAACTAAACATATTGTGATGGATATTCACTTTGTTTGTGAGAAGGTTGCTCTTGGCCAAGTTCATGTCCTTCATGTGCCCTCACGCTATCAATATGCGGACATATTTGCCAAAGGTCTTCCATGGCCTCTTTTTGACGACTTTCGCTTCAGTCTCAGCATTCGTGCCCCTCCCACTTCGACTGCGGGGGTGTATTAGAATATGCCAATATTCTGTTGCTATTATTGTAATATTATGTCGATATTCTCTCCTTAATTGTATCCTTAATTATAGCATGTAGTTATGATATTTTCTAGTCTCTAAAATGTTGTATCTCACGGTATATATTGCATCCCTCACTGATGTATGGAAATTAAGGAATTCAGTTTCTCATATTTCTTATACTCTTGTACTTCTTATATTATCACCATTCACCAATTTTAAGAGGGAGTGAAACCGCGTGCTTTAAGTGTACATAATAGTGTGCATTTCTTTTTTTGAATGGGTTTGTCGTGCAAATTACAAAATATTACGTTTTGTTAAAAATACAGTGTACAAAACAATATTCCGCCTTTTACACACAAATAGGATTATACATTCAGTTGTATATAAGCATTGTACAATCAAAGTATAAGTATGTGACAGGGGCTTCTTAAAGTAAATGGAGGCCCGGTACAACACATAAAAATGAGGCCCCAAATATGAATATACAAGTGTACTACACGTCGAAATTTGTATTGAATTTTATTACTAAACCTTATAAATTCGGTGGCCAAAACTAGAGGCCCGGTTCCGCCGCCCGTGGTCGCCCGGGGTATTAGACGCCCCTGGTATCTGAGCTTATGTGTATTTTTTCTAAGTTAATTAAAATTTCATATTTTTAATGTGTAAATGGATGAACTCAAATACTTTCTAATAAAGCTCATATTCTTTAATATAAAACTCGAATACTTTAATATAAAGCTCATATTTTACACCATACAACTAGTACAACTTCCATGAATTGAAAACCGCATCCTTAAGTGTATGATAATAGTGTGCATTTGTTTTTCTTAAAGGGTTTGTCGTACAAATTACAAAATAGTACATTTTGTTAAAAATACGGAGTATTAAACAATATTCTGCGTTTTAATTTATTTGAATAAAAAACCAAATATCTTGTGACAAATTAAAGTAAAATATCAGCCAAAAACAACAAAAAAAAAATTTCAGCGATCATACCCTTTTTTGTTTCAAAGCGTCTCCCTTGTGACGGGTCGGATCCGAAGACGGATAATGTCACTCACAAAACAAATAGGGGGACAAGGTGGGGGCACCCCCCACTTGCTTTCCTCTCTCCTCTATTTGGGCATTTTGTCTCACAAAATGGTACCCGTCTTCTCATTTGTGACGGATACCTTCCGTCACAAATGAAAATTTGCCTTTTTGTTTATACCTATTTATCCACCTGCTAAGTTTAACGCTACTACATTCACAATTTCAAGACTCAGAATTGAGGGGTTGTTTGGTTGCCTTTGTAAAATCATGGGAAGTAGAAATTCCCATAAATTACAAAAATGATTGTTGTTTGGTTACCCCTATTTTTCAAGAATGGGGGTGGAACTTCCCATGGAATTGACTTCCCACAAAAATGTGGAAAGTTGTTCACCAACACCCCTTGGTAACTAGAACTTCCCATGAAATGACTTCCCACATAGCTAACCAAACAATTTCTGGAATTTCCCATGAATCAAGCAAAGGGAATTTATTTCCCATGATTTTCTACTTCACGTGAATTAGCACTTCCCGTGTCAACCAAACGACCCCTGAGACTCTAATTAAATTATTCCAAGCTATTTAGTTATCTATTTTTAATTCTATTTCACATGCCTAAAATGAAAAAATAAACCGATGTTAATATGACCATTCAATATTATATTTAGTTGGTTTATCTTATGTCGTACATATCCGTCTTAAGATTAAAATAAGTCAAATAACACCTCAATTAAATAGATAAGACAAAGTTTTTGTTAATCCCTAACTCCCTACGCAAATTCTTGTTTCAGACGGCCTCTTTTCGTCTAAAGTTTCAAACGGGCATATGTAACCATTTCATGGTTAAATGTAACCACAATGGAACATACCAGTGTTACGGCATATGGTAATTTATTTTTCAGTAGTGATCACATTTAACTGCTGTAAAATGATTATAAAATCAAGTCTTATTGCTTCAGACCAAGACGGCCCCTCTGAAACAAGACTAACTACCCTCCCCAAACATTCTACTTTTTGTTCATCTATCATATTTAACCCATTTTAAATTTAAAACGGATATACCCGTATTAATAAAAACACAAGAAATTGTAATATATATTTCCTTAAATTTAACATCTAATTTGGAAATTAACCACACCAAATACATTACCTATTTGGGTTATTGATGCAATGAATCCACATTAGTAGTCTCCTAATAAACAAGTATCATTCCCTAACCCATATATAAAAAGCAAAAACCCCAATTTCAAATGACAAGGTAACCTCTCCCGCCCCCTCCTTTTCCTAAAGCCCTAACACCCCAAAAAAAAAAAGCAAGAAAAACAAAGTTGTGTATAACCAAACAACAAACGAAACAAAGGTGTAAACTTCCCGTCATTCTTTTTCTTGGATTATTATTCAACAAATTTAATACCCATCTACATTTTCCTTGTCAATTTTATAATTTCTTTTCTTGTACAAGGTATGAAATTCTCACTTGTTAACAAAACTGAAGATGAATTTATTTGTGGGTTTCGTGAATTTGATAGAGAGAGTTAATGGGTTTTTGTTGGAATTTACTTGATTTTAATGGGTACTTGTCATTTTGCTTTATCAAGTAAGAGACAAGTTTTGATTTTTCTGTTTATGATGATGTTATGTAAGACAGAATTGGACAGGAAATGGACGATTTTTTGGTCTCCATTTCGATAAATTCGGGTATGATCGTGATGTTAGTAGAACCCCTTTCAGTAAAGATTTGATCTTTTCATACAATCTAAAATTCTATCAGAATTTTAGATTGTATGAGTAATAGTGCTGCTCTTCTTGCTCATGTGTTTGATAGATAGTGTATGTTGGCCACCATATTTGGTTCTTGGGCGTTCTCATGGCACTGATTATTGGAATTTTGGGCTAGTTTTATAACGACACGAAACCGTCAAAACTTATAGCAAATTATACATATGTTTGAGTTGGGGCATTGTGCTGCGTTGCCTTGTGGCTTATTTCATTTTGTTGTTGCAGGATTATATGGGTGACAATGCTAATCAAAATAGAGCTGAAAATGTGCAACACTTGCAGCAAAGTAGACCAAGAATCTCTGTTAACCCACAGATAAGACAAAGGGTCATTTTTAAGATGTAAATATCTTGTCTATTTCTTTACACTTGCAGCAAAGTAGTCTAAGAATCATATTCACTGATTTACTGTAAAATTTGAGTTGATTTTTGAACTGTTCTTTTTTTTGCCACACTTCGGTTTAGTATGGATTTGAGTCGGGTATAACCTCAAGGGCCTCAAAGCTATCCGTCTTGAGTTTTAACAACCCTGCATCCCCATAAGAACAAACTCGAGACCTCTCTACTTAAATGTAATATGTACTGTTCAATCAAGTGAAATTGCAGCTTCTTAGAGATTGCCTTTTAGTTTGTATATCGCCACTACTTCCTAGTGCTACCCAAGTGCTTTTGTTTCATGACAATCGATTAAACTGATACCATACTTGTCATTTTAATTCTTTGATGCTAGAATGCATGCTGAATTAATATACAAAACCTGGTTTCCTTTGTCAGAATCAGTATTCTGAGAAGTCGTTGCAAAGAACCAGGATTGCTATCCGGTGTTGAGGCCATTGCTCGAAAATATGAGGGAAAAGTTCTTGCAATTGCTTCAGATGAGGTAAATTTGATCTATAAAAGTATTATTGTCATTGTAAAAGAAATTTATAATTGTTTTAACATGATGTTTGTGAGTTGCGACTATACTCAATGGCTTAGTTTTAGAAGGCGGGAGGCATACCCAGGGACACCAGTCTCCCTTTCGGATTTTAACTAGGGTTAACGTGTAAGACAGGGATAATAGGCCAAAAAGGGCAAAATTTTGTAGCAGTGCACATCATTGTGCCTTTTGCACAGGATGCATCTAACACGTCTCGAGGCAATTGGCTAGTGCATATTATAATGACTAGTCACTGAGAGGTTTGTAACAGTTCAGTAGTACTCCATAGGTTTTATGTACAACCAATCATTGATCTGATGCTTTGTTATAATTTGAAGTCCCTACACAACTTGCTTTGGTTGCTTGTACATTTCCATGCTGAGAACATCCATATTTCCGGATGTGCTTCTATGCCAATTGGATGAACTAGCGGGTAAATAGACTTGTAATGTTAATTGCTGAAATACATCATGTTTTGCTGTCTTTCTCAGAAAGACTATTTGAGGAGAATAGCATCTAAGATGACGACATTGGAGGACAACTTTGAAAGATCTGATTCTTCGCCTGCCTTTTCTGCAACTAGTGCTACCAATCAGCTTCATTCAGGTACTATTATGTCCTACAATGTTATCAGTGCCTTTTTCACTCTAATACAATGCTGCTCAGACTCGGGGACGGGTGCCAGACGTAGTACATATCTAAGTGTCAGGCTTCGGATGACTCGACTTTAAGACATGTAGATGCTGTCCTAAAATGAAGGTACGGGTGGGGGAACACGTCTTTGAAAAATAAAATTGTAATTATAAATGTGAGATGCTTGGAGTTTTAAAATTGTAAGATATGTCAAGAAGGTTAGACTTTAAATCATTAAATATTATACTAAATGCTTCCTACACCATCTCTTCCTCGACTTTTGTCATGCGTACATCCTGTTCTGATTCTTTTAAAGTGTCGGAGTAGAAAGAGTTGATACGAACTCCGTACACATCAAAGTGAAGATTCAAGGTAACATAGCTCTCATATACCAATGACCAATGTATCTTCTTTTCAGCATCATCAGAAAATGCTCCTGTAAGCATCAAACATGATCAGCAGCAGGTCCAAACTCAGGGTTCTTCTCAACTTTGCCCCCGTCAAATCATCAACAGTTGCTCTACTGCTATGAATTCTACAGTTCAGTCTTCTGGGCCACATTTTCCAAATCAAAGTTCAAACCTACTGGGTATCCCAAGCATGACACAGAATTTTGAGAAGAAAGCTCCAGAACAACTCGCTCCTTCCAGTCTTCTGCCTATCTCTTCAAGGCCAGGTCAAATTGGAGAACCTCAACTACTTCAAAGAAATCATATTAGGCCATCCATTCAAGTAAACGTTGGGCATCAAAATACACATAAACAGTTACCATGCTCTCCGCAAGTTGTTAGTAGGCCAGTGGCTTCTGGCCCCACAATGCCATCTGAACAACCTGAAGTATCATCTGCTTATCGCCATGAATCAGTCACTAAACAACGATATGAGTCATGGCAACGTGATATCGCCCATCAACGGAAATCTGTACCTTCCCAACAAAAGTCAATGCTAGGAAAGCATGAAACAAGTCGAGAACAGTCAAGTACATTTAACAACCAACAAAATGTTAGCCAGCCAAGTAGAGCTCACAAAGTTGCGGAGCAACAGCCAAGTGTCATTGCAAACATACCCCAGAGATTCCTAGCAGAAAGTACTGCACATGAGGGACTAAAACGACAGAATGTGAAACCTCATGATGTGCCTATGATACAATCACATGCGCCACAGATATCTCAACAGAAAGTAGAGGTGGTCAGAGAGGAGAAGAATCATAGTTCAAGTGTTGGGTTACAGACAATTCAATCGAGAAGTCTACCTCCAGAGGCATCCAAAAGTAAGTTTCAAGGCGGATTGGCGAGGTTATTTTTAAAGCTTTTTTTAACTTACTATTGAACCACACTGAGCCTTTGACTTAGCGCCTATATTTTTCTCCTGTATTTTTTCTTAGGAATTGATACTTCCGTAGCCATGGAGAGGCATGGAGATAAGGAGAACTGGCGTGAAGGAATTCACCAGAAGGTAATTCCTTAAAGCTTATAAACACTCTTAACCCATATCTTATCTCATCTTGTTTTTAGTCCATTTTTACTCTGTTATTGGTTTGATGATGATTCAAATGCCAGGGATATCTTATACATATTTTCCCATTGGCAGTCATTATTATGGCACTATCTTTAGGTAAACTACCAAATAGCCCTAAACTGCTCTTCGTATAAGACACTACAACGCGGAAGCGATTTTTTTTTTCTGCATAAAATGAATAGTTGGTGAATTGTGTCTTCTCGCAATGTTGAAGTGCTGGACATGCGATACGCACCCAAATTAAAGTGTCCAAGTAACTTCAATTGTTGTTGCGTTTTTTTCAGAGACCACTTTATGTTGAACGCTCAGCAATTTTATTTTATTTTTCTTTTTTCTTTCTTACAGATAATAGCTATGAAGAATGAGTATCAGGCTGATGTTGTGGAATGGAACGCCAAGATAAATGAAAAACTTAAGCTGGTACCTTGCTCTACTTTTGTACACTAATATTTCACTCTCATAAATATCTTCTTTGAATCTTTTGAAGTTCCGGCTCCAATGGTTAACAAGATTTCTGCCTTATGTTGTATTTCAGCTTGATACGCATCCCAATGACCCAAATAGAGACATTTATCTGAAAAAGTATCAGGAAGTTAAGATTGTGTTGGCGCGTATATTTAAAATTCTGACTCTTCGTAAAGAAAATATCTTGCCTGTACATGCAGAAAAAGTGGAACAATGGGAGAAGTACATAGCCACCTACTTGAACAGTACTTCCAAACCTAAACCTGCAATTCCCCAGTCATTGCCATCTTTACCTCCACAAATTCACAAACCTCGAGTACGACCAACGGAGGATGTAAGGAATGTGAATTCACAGCCAGCTCAGAATCCAACCTCAATATCTCCCTCTCCTGTTCTTGTTGAATGTAATGATGTTGATACTAATCTTCGGAATAACCCCCAAATCATCACATCTGAGCAAACGAGTACTAACCAGAGTCCAATAGAGCGGTTATTAAAAGCAGTGAGCTCAATCTCGCCCCAAGCTTTAAAGTCTGGTATGAATGATATTTTCTCGGTTACTTCCATGGGTGATGTTATGGACTCCGCTGCACCTAGGCCCACATCGGAGACTACCCTCTTACCCCTAGGGCAGGATTTAGGGGCCATGACTGGATGTAGGCTTCAAGCAAGGAATGTGAGTCTACATAATGGAGGTAGTAGTGGTGTTCGGACATGGACGCCAAGGCCACAGCTGTTAAGCTCAACTCTCTTGGATGCTTGTGATACAGAGTCAACATCAGAGAGCCACTGGAAGAGGCGTAGGGTTGACCATCCTCATTTACTTCTATCAGAAGAGATTAGAAAGGTTAATCAGATGCTAATTGATGTAGTTGTTACGGAGGTATGCAAGGAAGACGCAAGTGATGTTCTTGAGTTGGTAGGAAAAAGTTGTTCCGGGACAGTAGTCAAGTGTTGTTACGTTGGTGTATCTGCTAATTTAGGGTTCATCAAGTCAGTACTACCTTTAGGAATCTCGTCTCTCATTCAGTCTTTATATTTGCTCGTACCTACAAATTATCCTGACTGCTCTCCTATAATTTTAGACAAGCGGCCTAGTGAAAGTATTGATGGTAGTGAAGATCTCTCAAACAAGGCAAGAGCAAGGCTTGACTTCTTTCTTCGTGGCTTCGATAGTGCTTTCTCAGTCAGTGATGTAGTGAAGAAATGGGAGCTTTGTGCCCGGGATGTTATCATAGAGCATGCAGCGAAGTTTGGTGGAGGCACATTTCGGTCAAAATATGGGACATGGGAGAATTGCTTGGACATTGCTTGAATTCAGCAGATTATATAATTGGGTAATAGTTGTGATTAAGATAGTACAACGGATTTTGTAGATTAAGTCTACATGTGAATAACCATTGGTTCTTTGAAGGTTAACATCTTAGCGTTTTGCTATACTAAAGTTATCTCAGTGCTAATAGTTTTATTATATTCTCGTTCTTTGATCTTCGATCGTTTACTGTAACATCGTCGGGGAAAATGTCGGGGTAAATTCTGATACCATGGATCAAATGGCGTTGTACAGCTCTCTGGACAGTATTTTTTTTAGTAGGTCTCCAACATGGACGCCGCATTACCTGCTGTGTTCAGGTTTCATCCATATGAAATTTCATAAATTTGACCATCCCTTGCTTTGCCATAGTTAGAAACCTGAGTGTCGATGCACTGTTGTATTTACATTATGGCCATCGGAACACAGGGGTAAGGTTTCGGCTACACATGTACCATCCACTATAATCGGAAACAAGTCACCAAGGTTGAATTTAAGCCGGGTTGATTCAGATTTCAAACCATTTTCGGAGATGATGTTATCACACTACATCATATTCACCTCAGGTCAATTTCACGTTTAACAATTTACTGGTCTAGCTGTCTAGCCTAAGCCACTTTTAGCACGGGACATTTCAGTTCAAATCACGTTTGGCGGTTTTAGGTATTTAAATTGGTTTAGGTTTATATGGGTCATTAAGTTTTGAGTCTAATAAGTTATACACGAGGTATGTTCACGGGTTAACGTTGATTGAACTCCAGCCAGTTTGTTTTAGTTAGAATAGTTAAGATCCACCCCCGACCACAAGAAGAAGCTTCAGAGTTTTCGAGGCATTGTCGCAATGTTTTCCATCATAAAGATGAAAATGGAATTAGCATAAACTACATATTAAGGTAGTTTACATGAATAATAAATCAACTTGTAAAAACTGATTACGACAAAGTTAGTGCTTTAACCTAGGTGATATTCCCTGCTCGCTCTACATATTGCATATACATTCTGAATCAACTTTAGAAATGTGATTACTCCAGAAGAATGCAATGGAATAAGAACATTAGACAGCTGATCCTTGATACATACTCGATAAACTGCACAAGCTAAAAACTGAGTAAATCAAGGAGTCAAACACACAATGAAGGAAGACCACACAACTACGGTGCTTCCCTCACACTCACAAACCAGTGATCTCAGCTTTTGTTGCCACGGAAAGCTGACAGAGAGAAGAAAGATTTCGTTCCTGAAAACATCGTGAAATGAACATAAGGAATCAAACCCAGTAATGACATCATCTACAACTAGAAGGCAAAGAATGAATTCTTTTCATATGTCACTGACCTTTTGAAGTGTGCCCATCTTGAAACTTGCTTGAACTTCGAGCTGAGCTATTGCTTGCATTTGAACGTGCTGGAAACAAAATTGATAGGTTAATCAATAACCGAATAAGGTATTATCTATGTTAATTTGACTCTTCAGTCATGGACCCATACTTGTGTCCGACACGGGAACACTCAAGGATATGGGTATGGCATCTATACCCAATCTAAACCACTACAACGCTTATCCTTGAAGTTCTAATAAGGGAGGCCCGATTGAAAAGTAGAAAATAGGGTGTGTGAAATATTAAGTAGGATATTTTTGTGAACACATTTTACTTCTAAATAAAAACTTGAGATATTTCAAATTTATTTAGTAGTAACATAGGTACTGTGCTTTTGCAAAGAAAACAATGAATTATGTAATGTACAAGGAAAATTTGTCTACTTCTAACTGCTGTCAGTGAACATACCAGAAAGTGGTTCTGAATCTGACAGAAATCCTTCTCCGTGGTTCTTTGAATGGAGGGCAACCTTCAGCAGATTGTCTGAGTTTCTTTTACCAAGGCTTCTACTCTCATCTCCATCATCTTCACCCTCGGAAGTATATGGGCTTGCCCAAGTAGATCCATTTGTTTCTCCCTTATTTTTTCGGGTAAACTTAAGGAGTCTCTTTAACCCTTTTGGAGCATCTTTCTGATAGATCATAGCAGGAGGATTTTCAGCATTTCCCCATTCAATAATATCGGGTTCACTACTTTCTTCAAGAAGCATTTGAGAAAGGGAATGACGAACTCGGGTCCCAGATGAAGCCACTATGTCATGATTTACTGGATTTGGTAAAGACCCATTTCCAATTGGAATTGTTGGATCTTGTTGGTTGCTTTCCTCCCATGCAGCAGGTGAGATGACTGGTTCATGGATCTCTCCAGGTGAATCTAGCAGCCTTTCAGTAGGGTCATCATCTTTAACACACGCTTGAATGGAAATTTTTTTAACATTCTCATTCTCGGAACTTTCTCTTTCCAGTACTGATTTTAGTTCAAGATCGTCATTTTGAGCCTCAGATGCTTGCATGGACTCTAATGGACGAACATTGTCAGAAATTAAAGTCCCATCATTCTTCGAAGGAGAGCTAACAGGATTTTCACACTCGGTCACAGTTTGCTCGGCCTGAACTGAAATCTCGGTCTTTTTAAGAGAGCTGCTAACAGGGGTGCTCCCAGAGACCTTACGACTAGGTGGCTTTGGCTCAATTGGGACCACACTGCTTTTCTTCGTTCCCTTCTTTCGTGTAACTGCTTTGACTGGACTAACAGCTCCTTCCTCTTCAACGGCCAAGGCAGTTTTTGTTTTCGTCAATTTTCCATTTTTTGACAGTACACGGGTTTTACTATCTTCCACTTTTCGCAAGTTCTTTTTTGTATCAACCTGCATTTTCTTGACATCTTTCTGCTGAAGCTGACTTTTTTCTAGTTTGGGACTTGACCGTACTACAGGTGATGATGCTAATGATGGTGGTTTCTGACGAGATGCTAATGATGGCAGTCTCTGACCAGATCCTGGTGGTTGGGACTTTTGACGTGATGCTATAATCCCAGATGGCGGCCCTGTTGAGATTTTAGCAGAGACTGTCGCTGAGGTTCTTGGAGATGGTGTAGATGGCCACGACTTCCTAGTGGCAGGTAGAGGAGAAGGCTTAGAAGGAGCCCTCTTCAACAAATCGGATTTTGGTGATTCCTTTTTGGAGTTCAATGACATCGGTGTATTTTTCATGACATTTGGAATTCTGCTTGAAGAATTAACAATTGAAGCTCTGCTTGAAGCAGCCTTCACAGAAGGTTTTTCAACTTTCGGCTTTTCTACAACTTTCCTCTTTGTCTTTAACAAATCTGCCTGTTTCTCAACTTTCTTTCCAGTTATCTCCCCTTTAAGTGTTTCATCCTTTCCCGTCTTTCCCTGATTTAGATGACTATTAACTCTGCCTTTCTTGGGCAAGCGAGAATCATGGTTCTTGATACTTTCGGATTCTATATTTTTTGTGTTGCTCAGATTATATTGAGCAAATTTCATCAGCATTTGGTTCAATTCAGCTTCCTTTTGCCTACTCCATTCAACTGAATCTATTTTTTCACCAGTCTCATCTGTTTGACATTCCTTCCCATTATCTAAGTCGAGATTCAATTCAACATCAACATTTCCATTTGATCCCATATCATCTTTCATAGTATCAGGCTTTGCTTCTGCTTGCCTAAGCGTGTCTTCCTCAAATGAGCTGGCATTGCTCTTTGATGTCGCATCCTCTTGCGTGTTCTGATTTGACTTTTGAGCCTCCTTCATCCCGGAACTCCATCTCCTTAAAACAGCCTTATTCAAATTTATAGAATTGTCATTAACCAACTTTTTTTGTCCGTCAACTATGTCATCCTTTTGCTTCCTTTCAAAAAGGCTGATAGCATCTTGAACACTAATCCTAGTTACATTAACTTCTGTGTTTTTGTTTGGCTCCTCAACCACTTCGGAATAACTGTCATTTTCAGAGTCCTTATGGGATGAGATCCTCTCCCGGGGAGGAAAGTACGGAAGGCTCCTAATAGCTAGAGCTGGTGTCCGGCGGGACCCGGACTTCCCAATTTGGACTTTTCTCATCGGAGAAGCTGATCTTCTGGGTGAAGCAGATCGTGCCATAGTTCGACTTCTTTCAGCAGGTGGCTGATCATCCTCACTTGAGAAAGATGATGCATCACTCTCTGTGGAGCTATGCCTCTCCATTTCAGCAGCCTTGGCTGGAGATGCGTTATACTTAACAGCTATTACAGGATTTGACACCTGCGGATTTCCGTCTGACTTACTTCCATAGTCACTCTTTGATACAAATGGGACAGAAGGTTTTGGTTTATCCAAGGAGCCTTCTATTTGAATTTTTGGGTTCTTCTCTGACAACTTTGTGAACAAAGTTCTGGAAATATATAGTCAAACATCATGCAAAACATAACATAAGAACTTGATAGTTATGCTATTTGATGTATCAAATGGATCTAAAGACTCGGTATTCTGCGAATCTGCGGTTCAATATTATGAGGGAATCAAGCTAAATAACTCACTCAACTAATTGTTCTACGTTTTATTGCGCAGATGACAAGTGAATTGCATAGTCTATACAATTCACTGGTCATCTGTAAACAGACTTCGTGTGCTAATAGCGCATGCGTCAGGTTGTCGCATGCATCAGACCCCCTTGTAACACCATTTACAAGATCCCTTGAGGTATTGGGGAAACGTTGTTGTTTATGTCACCTCATGAAGCTAAATTGCAATTAAGATAACCGAAACTTCATAAAACCTCCAATAGAAAAGGTGCGCTCTGTTTCTGTAAGGATTAAGGAGTTGAATGAGATACCTGGTTTTCACGTCCCCAAAATGTTGACAACAGTTTTGCAGATCCGTCATCTCTTGAACAGAGATGGTAGTTCCAGCAGATAGATTAACAGCTGAAGCTAATTCTTCTGTAAGTGCTCCAAGTCTGGAGTTCATAGCTCGAAGCAGCTCATTCCTACAAATTTTCACACTAACTTTAGTAAATGTATATGCCAAAAACAATCTACAACCGAATTAAATTTGTGAACAATAATACGAAAAAGTCCAGTATCATTACTTTGATGTGTCTGATGATGTGATCCCCTTTTCAACCTGCAGCCATCCAAATATTGCATGTGATGTGTTATTTCGCCAAATACACAATAATCAAAATCAAGTACATGGGAAATACAAAGGGTATACAATATTCACCTGTGAGTATAATGAAAGGTGAAACTTTCTCGCCTCCTCCAGTTGAGACATCTCATTACCGATAGCTATGGCTTTGTTTAGGTCAGATGAACTAATTATATTGAGATACCTGTTCCACCATTTATTGTTTTAACAAAAATATCCAGATTGATTTTCGTGTAAAATACTAAAATGTCAAAAAAAAGAAAGATGATCAAAACCTCATCAAGGTGGCTTTTGTGAAACGTATGTGACCAATAGTGTTTGGTAATTCTAATTTGAAGTTATCCAATGATCCATTGGCAATTTGATCCTTAATGCTGGGTACATGTTCGAGAAGTTGATCAAGAGGGCCATGTCCCACCCTTTCCTCTTTCGCAGTAGTAGAGATACATGCTTCATACCTGATCGAAAAGAGCAGTTTCAGTTTGACTATAGTTTTCATGGCTCACACCTCAAAAAAAAAAAAAAAAAAAAATAGTTCTCATGGCTCAAAGCACTTATCAACTATGTTACTATGACTCAGCTGCAGACACAACACAATATTGGAATTTCGAACACGGCTATTTGTGAAAAAAAATCATATTTTTTGCCTAGAACGAAGTATCGTGTCACGTTGTGTCAGAATGTCAGAGTGTTGGAGACGTAGCGTGCAAACAAAGTGAATTGTTAAAGAAACATCGGTAGTGAATACCAAAAACATGTAAACCAGGGTGCAAGCCAAATGGTGTACATGAATGCTAAGAAATTGTTTTTCCAATGATTTAAACTCGGGAAGAAATGAGCTTGTGGGTGGTGAACATGGTGGCAGTTTTGCAAACCTTTAAACCGTTTACATTGCAATAATAAGCAAGAGTTGCAGCAAGAGACGACTAGTTATATATTAAATATGAGTTTTTGAGTGAAAGCAACCCTTGGAAGCAAGCAGACCTTAAAAATAGAAGACTAAACAGAGACATTAAATTGAGGGTTAGAGTGCCTCCAATCCTCCATAACATAAAGGTAGTAAGTAGGTGGGAAGATTTGTTAATGAATTTCCGGTGTGACCCCACAGACCACAACAACATAAATCTTACTCTTAATTGCAACATTCTAATAAAGAAATCCATTAAGATTATGTAGCAACTTTTCACCCCCAATTTCACAGATCATAAATATAATCATCAAATAATCATTGAAACAACAAATTAATAAACAATTGAGTATTGGGCAAATACTCTCCCTCCTACTTAACCTAGTAATGACTGACTTAAAAGACCATTTGGTGATGAATTGATTTTGATGGTTTAGAAATTCTGACCTGTTTTCGGGCAAAATCCGAAAAATGACATATTCAAATGTTGCATCAGCTCCTATTTCAGTCTCCATTTTGATGAGTACGACGACGACGATGAAGATTGATATTCACCACAAAACCTGAAATTAGTAGCAAAAGAGATTTGCCCTTTTGAGTAACAACATGAAAATAAGATTTGAACTAGTTCAAAGGGTGTTAAATAACAGTTTTTATTTAACTAAATCCATGATAGTTGAGATCTTGCAAAACCCATCTCCTAATCAAAATCATGACACATATACATTAACAAAGCTTTACATTGAAATAAATAATGGGTAAGAAAAGAGAATCATAGAAACAAAAGAAATAGGAAGACAGAAAATGAGCAAACAAGAATAGAAAAGAAAAGCTTTAGACGGATAGTGTCGGTCTTGTGATATATTTTGGATTTGACACATAAATGTGAATTGAAAAGGGTCAACCCTGAATGAAAAAAGAAAAGAGAGAAAAGAAACCTGTAAGAAGATGGGAAATGGGGTAGAATGTCAGAAGAAGTGGGTTATGGCTTATGATTTAATGAGAGAGAGAGAGGAATGGAGATGGAGAAGAGTTGTCAGATCTTGTGTGAAAGAATCAAGCTCAAGCTCAAGCTCAACTGCTGAAGGTGTATTAGTACATGTGGTTTTTGTGTTCTTCGGCTTACTTACTACTCAGTACTCACCACATTACTTCACTCCTGCTTTGTCTCTACTATTTATTTTTCTGAGACTTGTTTGTTGTGTTCTTTTGATTCTCAAGTTTTGATCTACACTAGAATTCACATTTACTCAAAACTCTCCTACCATTTTAGGAAAAGTAGTGAGAGAGGGGGCTTTAAATTTAAATTCATTGATTCGGGAATGCTAACTCAACCAACTAAAATACTACTCTCTTCATTCAACTTTACATTACCACTATTTAATTTGTACGCTATTTACAATTAAGCATTCAATTTTTATTTTCTCTCAATACATAAGTGAAAACAAATTCATGTGAGATTTTATTTGATTCGTCTTTACGAGCACATAAAAAATATCTAACTTTTATATCTTTTGCAAATATGTAGTTAACGATGTTTAGCGCGTAAAGTACGCGTTGGCAAACGTGAAAAGGTAAAGTGGAAGTGTAGAATTGAATGGAGGGAGTACTCCGTAGTTGATCTTTTTTAAAACAGTCATATCAGTTATAAAAGTAAAATGGGTTAAATGTTACTCATATAAATAGATTGGATAAAAGTTAGTCATTCCTTAATCCTTAGATATTATATGTTTGTTTTCTTATCCATCCATTTGACTAGTTTTATTGTTTAAGCCCGATATATCCCTCTTGAATAAGAATTTGTGCTAAAATACATGTATCACAAATAACAAGTACAATGTAATATAAAAAGCTAACATTATAAGGTGAATAAAGAGATTGTTGGGGTGAGAATAAGGGAGAACTGACGAGGCGACATCTAGGTTTTAGGAAAAGAAAAGAAATGAAACGAAACTGATTCCCCTTTCTGATTTCGCGATATATCTTTTATCGCTGCTCGTAACTTACTCGATCGAGTAACTAGGTTACTCGATCGAGT
>VHZZ01000164.1:201188-211922 GCA_009801015.1 Silene noctiflora
TCTAGCACAAATTTGATTATAGAAATTAATGTGGTAGTTGGGTCCTACCACTATTATGGAAAAGAATTTTTTTTTCCCCTTGATTTAGGGAGCCAATAGAAAGTCTTAAAAAGACTTGGCTTTTATATATAGTAGATGGTGAGACCTTGTAGCTCTCAATGAGAGTATAAGACTACACAATATAACACATTGTACATAAACCTACTTAAACAACTCACGTGACTTCAAACTTCCCTTAGCAACTAATGCATATGCTCACTATAACTCCCTCTTAGTTTAATGACATTTAGTATGTAAACATAAACTAATGTAACTTAAAACGTTAAGTTACACAATTAAGTGTCAAATTCCAACACTTATGAATGCCATGTAGAAGAAAATGTTGAACAATGTTTAGTTATGGATTTCAAATCTACTAAGATAAAAATCATCTAACCTTTCCAACATGCCTCTCCTTCCACATTCTCTCTCTACAGAGAATTCTTACTCCAATGATTAGGGTCTAGGGAAGTGATAAAGTGCCATAAGTGGTACTGCTGATGAGTACCAGCTTCTTGAAGGATAATCAATCTATGATCCTTCTCATTCATGTTTGTCTAAGTATATACTAAAGATTTGGTCTATTATGGAGTTCGTAGACATATAATGTAGGTGACAAGATAACTACTACTCCCTCCAATTTTTAACAAACTTGGTAAATAGACCAATCTACCCTCACTCATGCCTTCCCACGTTAAACCCCATACATATCCTCTAATGTCCCATCCTCCAATCCCTACTCCTACAACTACCACCTAAGGAGGTCTCATTGGTGGGGGAATGGAGTTTTGTGTGGTGAGGGTTAATTTCGACGGGGATGGTGGGTGAGGTTAGAGGTTGAAGGTAGAGCGTGACAAACGTCATGGTGGTAGATGGTGATTTTATGAGGGTGGCCAGTGAGGTTTAGATGAGGGTGTGAGTAAGATGGTAACGTTGTAACTAGAGGTGGTATGATATGGACAATAAGGTAATTTACTTGGAAAAAACTTGCCTAAAATAGAAAGAAATAAAAGTGGGAAGAAAAGGTATTATTAGCCATAACACTCTAGTAGTAGAAGCGTCTATTATATAATAAAGGGTATTTCACGTGTTATTTTATTCTCTCACACACGCATCTATTGTAGTAGAAATATCTATTTTTATTCTCTCACAAGCATTTGAGTTTTCACTACTTATACAAGGTCTTAAAACAAGGGAAAATAAAGCCAAAGTTACAAAAACCCTTAGGGTGAACTGACCTTTCGAAATTTCACCCGATGTGTCAAAATGGTCAAAATTGCGAAACTAAGCCAGAAAGAAGTCTCACCTGGTTGGGTGTAACTTCGTCGGGTGACTTTTCACCCTACGTAAAAAATCTGTGACGACAGCTCGTCTTTGGAAGGCTTTTTCTCGTCTTTGACTTCATGCTCATGGACCTTGGCTAATCGGTTTTTGTCCCTTTGAGTCCCACTATTGTACCCTGAGGTATCGTCCTCCAACGAAGAATCAAAAGAAGCAATAACACCAACTTGGGAATGACAACTACCGAACAGGAAGGATGTAAACAAAACTTAAACTAAAAAGTGAGGATATATGACAAAATCATTCAAAACTAGGCAAGTAGTGGGTTCAAAATAGTACTAAAGTGGGCTAATAAATTATATTGTTATCAGTTAGTGTACACAAAATTGTGTTTTCCGGCCAAAACCATCCATAACAAAATTCTGTTTTTAATTAACTGCCAAATATCTGCGTGTTTTATTACAATCATTTCCCTTTATTAAAAGCTTGTCCTCGAGCTTCAAAATTAATGTCTGGAAACCGTTTTGTCACCTCAGCGTAGGATTCCCAAGTTGCATCCTCAGGCTAGAACATCGGATTAGTAAGTGAACCACAACTCTATTGCCTTCCTTAGCCAGCTTTATGCCCAATACAACCACTGGTACTACTTTTAGTTGCTATTGATTATGAAGTTCAGGGATACATGGAACACAAGGTGAATTATGGAAGATTCAGGAGGTGAAGCTTATAGGATACTTCTCCTACCATTTGTAATACTTGGAAGGGTCCGAAATATTTAGGAGAAAGCTTAGCACATGACCTGTACACCAAAGACATTTGCCTATATGGTTGAGGCTTTATGTAGACTAAATCCCCAACAACAAATTGTTTATCAATCCTTTCTTTGTCAGATCGCACCTTCGTCCTATCGTGGGCTCTTTTTAGTTGGAACTGCAATATTTTAATATACTCTTCCCTAGTAGCCAAGCTCCTGTCTACGGCTACCACCCTACTATCCCTCATGACATAGAGAATATGAATTGCTGGTGATTGCCAATAATCCGGTAAGGGGTGCTTTGAGCAGATGAATGGAAATTAGAGTTATACCACCACTCAGCTAATGTTATCCACTAAGCACAGGCTTTTGGCTTCTCACCTGTAATGCATCTTAAGTATGTCTCCAAGCATTTGTTAACTACTTAGACTGCTCATCAGTTTGGGATGATAGGCCGAGGACATTAGTAAATCAACTTGTAGTTTAAGAAGTTCTCGCCAAAACTTGCTTAAGAAAACCTTGTCCCTGTCACTGTCAATGGTTTTAGGAAGGCTATGAAGCCTGAAAAATTGAACAAAGTAGAGTTGATCAACTTTTTCAGCAATAAAGAGGTGAGTAAGCAACACGAAATGGGCATATTTGCTTGGGCGATCTATCACCACCAAGATAGTGGCTTTGCCTTAGAAACTTAGGTAACCCTTCAATAAAATCCATAGCAATGTTCACCCAAATGGCACCTAGAATTGGCAGAGGTTATAGAAGTCCAGCACGTTTAATCTGATTTATAACATCCTTGGCCATTTTCTTCCATTAGAACGACTCAAAGATTCTCATACTAGTGGCAATCTCTTACTTCTGGCCTGGTCCAGAGTGGACCTTCCCTTCCTTCTCAATTCCCCTTTAGGCGAAGAGTAATGAGGCTTAGCCATGCGTTGCTCTATTTGCTGGATTAGGATCTACAGTGTATCAACTACTATCATCCTGCTGTTAACTCCCCTTCACTTTAGCTAGTAAGTCAGTGTGAATTTCAGATATCACCAGAGTCCTTGATTCTGAACCAGTGATCCGTAACAGAGCATCGGCTGCCCTATTTTCTGAACCTTTCGTATATACCACTTCATAGTCCAAACCCATAAGCTTAGGCGAACACTTGCTTTGAAAAGGGGTTATTATTTATTCCATTTCCATCCAAAACTTAAGGCTGAAATGGTCTAGTTCCTTCTCATAATAGGATATAAATATATTAGTGTTTTGGTTGAGATGGTTTATCTAACAAAAGCCTTGTTCCTTTGAAAAAAGACTTTGCTAATTATGGACATGCCATGCCGGTGTGGCCTTAAATCGACTCGAGGTTAAAGACATCAAATCAGATTAAATCCAAGAGGAGTCGCCACCGAACTTTATTGGAGTTCGTATCCGTTTGAGACTTCGAATCCACTTCACACTCTAGTCAATAGAGCACAAAGCAAGATTGACATAGAATGATTGAAGCTCTTAAGATTAATCAATAGACTGTATTTGGAACTGACATCAGGTCTGATTTAGGGACGGGATTAAACCTGTGTTGAGGCTGTTCAAGGTACGGTTTAGGGCTGTTTTAGGGCACGGTGGCAGGGTGTATTAGGGGAGAATGAAGATGGATTCTGGGGTGGCTTGTGAGTGGTTTGATGGCCTGTTTCGTGATGGTCCAGACGGGGGAAAGGCTACTGGTTTCAGACGTGATATGAGGGGTTGGTGGATGTTTATAGCATGGGAAAGGTGGAATGAAGGGGTCTTTTGCAGGTCTGAGATGGTGGTGGTGGTTGTGTCATGCTGCTGGTGTTGCGGGTATGAAGAGGTATTGAAGGGAGGCGGGTTGCAGGCTATAAGGGAGGCGGGTTTCAGGCTGAGTGAGGGTTGTTTAGGCGGGCTAGGGCAACTGGTTTAGGGTTGATGGGAGGTGAATTACAGGTTGAGTGAGGCGGGTCTGGGGGTGTTTGAGTGCAGGAAGTAGTTAAGGGTTTGAAGAGGGTAGGAGAGGAGGTATATATAGAGGGAGGAGGGGAAGTGAGCTGCTAGCTTCTGGTTTGTAGCAGCTGCAAGCAGCCACGGATTGGGCTTTGTGCAGCTTGGGTGTGGAGTCTTGGGCTCTGTGTAGGGGCGTGAGGAGCAGCCTGTGTTGGGCTGCTGCATTGAGGACGTAATGAAGGGCTGTTGGTGTGGTGTTATGGGCTGCAATGGGGACGTGAGCATGCGGGTATTGGTGATCTTGGGTCGGGTTAGGTGAAGCTAGGGAGTCGGGTTTATTATTAGGGGAGATGGGGTGCGGGTTTGAGGTAAGAAAGGAAGGGAGAACGGGCTTGGTGAGCAAGGCAATGGAAGGGGTTGAAGGTGAGGCTTGGTGAGTTTTGCATGGGAATGCATGGTTACGGGGATGTGAAAAGAGGTGGTAAAGGAGGGGACGACGAGAAGGGTTTTGCCTATTAAATGAAACTCGAGAATTAATGGGTTTTGGGCTAGGAAGTAAGTGTAACTGAATGTATCAAAATATATATTTTTCCCGAACTCCACGGGTCACGAGTCGATTTAACATCATTAAGGAATGCTTCAATGGTTATCAAGAGCTCAAGGCTCTGATAGGCTCTGATAAGCATGAGCCATGACAGTCTTACATGTAAAAGTTATAGGATTCCAAGAAGAATGGATATCAAATGTACTTTAATTAAAGAAGATTGTATGACCAAATGATTATGCTAAAATGTTTAGAGAGAGAAGTAATAGATATGTACAGAATTTCTTGATGAGTCTAAATGAGCTACTCTTAAGATATTTATATGCAAAATTGGGTTTTCCCAACAAAACCATCCATAACAGAATTCTATTATTATGTTACTTAGCTAACTACTCTTTTATTAACTAACTGCCAAATACCATCTTGTTTCATTACACAATGGGTGTGCTCTTAATTTAAAGTCAAATTTTGTGTTAATATTCAGAGATTTGGATAGGACTAATATGGGTAGTTATTATCTTAGCTTGAAAACCCTATGTTACTCCGACATTTCACTTAGCTGCCGAGCCTAAAAGGGTTTTATTGAACAAAATGAAGATTTTGTTCACGAAAAATAGTGAGCCTCGTGTTAATGTGGCGTGTGCCTTGTACCTTGTACCTCATCGCACCGGGCCCTCATCATCTGGATGCGCTTCCTGCCTTTTAAAATTAAGGTTACTATAAAATTGTGAGATGTTAACAGGTTTTTCGTTCACCTGGTTTGAGCAAACATCTTGTTTATTTCTAAAATGACATTTTTTGAGAGCTAAGGGGTAATGTGCTTACCGTGCTTTAAAGTGCTTGACATTGAGGACTTGTCAAGTATTGCACATTTGTACCTTTATTTTGTCTCTTAATTTTCTTAAAAAACCCTATCCTAAGCGCATCGTCAAACTCTTACATTGTTTGTATACAACACTGATTTGCACGGCTTTTCTTACATAGTGTCTAACAATTTTGTAAGACGTATAATTATTTTTTTCTTTAATCTTTCTTGTTGATGTGATTCTGTTGAAATTGAATTTCTTTAAACGAGATGTAAATTCTCATTCATGAAAACCAGTTATGCCTTCTATCAAACAGGTGTTGTACATCTAGTATCATTTCCTCAATAAAAGCTGTTTAGTGCTTTGGGGATGGGCTCTTGGTTTGTCATCATGATGTCTGATATTATGTTAATGTATTTTCTAAGTTAGGACCCCGGTTGTTAACTGCTATTCTGTCTTTGTTACCCTGATATTTTGCTCTATTCATGTAGTTTAATTGTTTTGGATTATGTTCTGTTTCGGTCATTTTGGTTCTAGTTTAAAGATGTCTATAGCTTTGGATATATCTATGCTATTCTTTACTGTATGAGCTCCTTACGAGGTTTGTTTTTGGTAGACCTATTTGCTTTTTCATTTTCTTTGGTAACACAGCTCAGTTCCTTTTCTTCATTTTCAGTTCGCCGTGTGCATCATACCTGCTTCGGAAACGTGCCCTTTATAATGATATGTCAAGGTGATTATTAATGCTCAGTAATAAAGTGACCTCTTCTATTGTCACCATAGAAATTCATGATGTTGCTGGGAAGGCATATGATACCAATTGAAATTTACTTTGCTCGTCTTTATTATGTGTAGATATGTGTGCTGTGGAGGTTATATGCCTTGCAGTGGTCGGTGTGGAGAGAGTCGCTGCCCTGAATTTTGTCTTGCTACCGAGGTATACTTGACTTTTTCTAAAAGTTCTGCATCCATAAATAACCATGACTCATCTTTGTGTAGCTAAAGTTAAGGGTGTAGATGTGGGCGAAGCGTTCATCCTTTCATCTATTAGTACACTTACTGAGAATCTGAGATGTAATGAATGTGTACTTTTCCTCATATTTTAATCTTTTTGGTATTTGTTATGCCCAAACATATGAGCCAACGTTTTCTTTTCTGCCAAAGGTTGTGTTATCACTTATCAGTTGTTTTGATATTAGTGCTGCTGGTTTTCCCATTTTTCCATATGACCTCATATAAAGAAATTGATTAGTTAATATAAAGAAATCTGTGATTTTATCCAATGAAGACTTGGCTTGGTGGTTAGAGTATCACCTGGAGACTTGAAGGACTGAGATTCGAATCATGCCCAAAGCAAAGCCATTTTTTTATTTTTATTTTTTATTTTTTATTTTTTTTATCTCTTATACTTCAAACCAATGTAAAAATTCTAACTGAAATGACAATAACAAGGTTCGAACCTTAGTCTATTATATGAGATGTTGCCCTTACCAATATGCTTAAATGCTTTAAAGTTCATTACTCCCTCCGTCTCTTGACAAGGTTCACCCTTCCCTTATTAGGCCGTCTCTCACATTTTGCTTTATTCTTATTTGTCTGATTTTTGTGGTCACTATTTGCTGTGGCCCCACATATTTCTCTGCTTTCATTATCCTCCACACATTGCTACCCCCCTTAAAACTTGTGCCAAATGAGAAGTGGACCTTGTGGAGAGATAGAGGGAGTATTTGATACGGAGTATAATAATATAAACTAGTTTTACCCCGTGCAAAATTGCACGGGTTGGGTTAATAAACTTGTTATTAAAAAAGTTTAACTAAGTTAAAAAATATTGAAATCAGAATTACACAAAATCAAATTTTAAAGTTCTAAATAATATCATAAATGAATGAAAAGTAATAAAGTTTATACATAATTTGACGACAGTACAAATATTGGGAAATCTTTATTATCTCATTTCAAAATTATTATAAACAACATTAATGTTTACTTTTTATACAGATGATATATTAAATAATTAAGTAATTCACCACAATCCTTAAATCGAACAAAAACTTCTAGAAAACATGAAAAAAACATTAATTTGATCATAATTCTTTGATTGGTAAGAACAATTGAAATTAGACATTAGTAATCTCATGGTACCCATTGAAATTAAGTTTTAGCCAAATTAATTTTTGGGAAAATGAGAAATAAAGATGGTAGTGGGAACTCAGAAATTTCTATGATCATGCAAACAATGTGGGACTCACATTTGTTGAATTTTTGGAAAAAAAAGTTGTATATATTTTTACAAAAAAAAAAAACAAAAACAAACGTTTGTTTTTATTAAATACTAGTTTTACTCCCGTGCAAAAAAATGCACGGGTCGATTTTAAAAACGATAATATACTGAGCTTATTTGGATATAATTAGACATAATATTTATTTCACAAATTCTCATTGAAGACGGGCACTATCCGTCACAACTCTCACAAGTTGAAGACGGATAGTGCCCCTCTCACAATATGCAAGTGGCACCAAACATGAATGCTCCATTTCCCACCCATTTGTCCTCCCACTTGTTTTATTGTGAGAGGGACACTATCCGTCTTTAGCTTGTGACGGATAGTGTCCGTCACAAGCAAGACGCCTTGTATTCATTTTATCAACAATAAATAAAAAATACATAAACTAAAATAAAATTGAAAACTTGAACCGGCATTAAAATGTAATAACAACGAATTAAATAAATTACCTAAACACTTAAAGTTGAAAATTTGCTAAAATTTTTAATAATGGTTTCTAAGATCATGGGTATGCCACACATTACAAAATTAATTTTCACCCAAAAATAAGGAGACAATCAGAACTCTTAAAAAAAGTTCTTTTTTATACTATGTAGATGTTATTTGACCCGTTTTATTTCAAGACGAATATATCCGTCTTAAGTGGATTTTAAGCTTGTAAATTAATAAACTATAAAAAAAGCCACTCCATAATTTATATAATCAGTGAATAAAATCTCTAATAGAATCACTAATTACTGAATTTAAGAATTATGATTTAGTAATTAAGAATCGACATCTAAATAGTATTTATTTGGTAGAAGAGAGGAGAGAGGTTAATTAAATGACATATAAAATGTGTGTGTGTGGGGATATGCAGCCAAACTTCTTAAACTCATCAGCCAATGAAAAGCCTTGAAAAGACTTGACTTTTATACTATGTAGATTTGTTATATTATTATAAAATATTTCAGCCGGGTTTATATTTTCTTAAGATTATTATAACTACATGCATGATTGAATATATTCTTGATTTAAAAATTATTTTTAAAAAAGAAATTTGTATATTTTGTTTTTAATTTCTTTGTTCATTTACATTTAATTCATTTTGTATTTAGTATTTAATTTTTTAGTAAATTGATATAATATGATAATTTTTGTAAAATTATGCAATTTTTGTAACATTGATTTGTTATCAATCGGTGTATTTTTTTTGTAGTTTATTGTTATTGTAATTTATTACTGTAGTAAAAATGTGGATTGTATTTGTATCAATTGGTATAATTTGTTATTATTTATTGTAATATAAATTATTCATAAATTGCTATTCCCAAAACTATTTGATATTAGTATAAAGTATGCTCTGTAATAACTGTTGTCTTATACTTCTTCCGTTCTTATGTTTTCTTCCTACTTCAATAAAATACTCACATATATTAGAGAAATGGTAAGGAAAAAAAAAAAGAATGGAGGAATCAAATTATATTAGAAAAATGTGTATTAAACATTGTTTCGCGCATTCAATTTGTAGGTTTGTATTATTCTCAACATATATCTGAATAAACAAAATCAAACTCAAATAGACTTTGTACAAAAGTAAACATAGCTTAAAAAATTGTTGCCCCAATGGCATAATCCTGGATTCCTGGGTCCACCACTGTTGCCGGTGTTCTGCTGGTGGTAGTCTTTAAATTTCTTACTATTATATTTGCGTGTTAAAAGGTAAACCTAATTCCCGACTGAATTGTTCTCTTCAAAGCTTCACCACATTGGCTGGGAAATGGGTAACTGACCATTCAGATTGGTTTTTCCCATACACCAGAGTGTTAATTTCCATGAAAAAGAAAACCTCGGGGTTACTACAGAAAATATAGTTAACTTAACACTTCTCCTTGTTATAAATCCTTGGAAGCATATTGTTAATGGTAGGTGACTTTGTTTTTCTTGTTCCTTTGTCTTTCCGTGCGTTCTCCTGTCTCACTGGTTTGCCTTGCCCCTTGTGTATGTTGTTTTCTTGTAATTGCTTATATGCCAAGATTATCTGTGGTAAATATTACATATTGGTTCCTGATTGTCATGTATTCTGTGATCAATAGGTTGTCTGCTGCTTTGGCAACTCTGTGGCCTCCACACGTTTTATGTTGCAGGATGAGTTCAACATACAGACAACACAGTGTGACAACTGCATCATTGTATTATCTCTCTTCGTGTTCCTTCTTTGTAAGGTCTCACTCTATTTTATTTATTTTTCCTTTTTAACTCATTTTCTATCTCATGGTAGGGTTTCATGTTCTGCCTCAACCAAATCGCATGTATATTCTCTATTGTTGCAATGATTGTGGGGAGTGAAGAAATTTCAGAAGCAGCTCATATATTGAATCTCCTTTCTGAATTGGTCTACTGCTCGTAAGTCACATTCCCTTCGCTTTATCTTCTTTTATTTGGAATCTTGAGAGAAGTTTGGCTTCCTCCTTTGCATTGAATATCCACCTGACTAGTTTTTTTCTCGTTTTGCAGGGTTTGCGCTTGTATGCAGGTAAGTCCTAACATAACAGTGTTTTAGATATAGCTTTTGTAGCAAGTTGATGCGACTTCTTCCATGACTCTTGTTTGTGAAACAAATTGTTCATGTTGAATACAATTGAGATGACAATAGCATTTTCTATTACAACATGATTTAGAGTTAGTTCATAAATCGAATTTCTCATTTCGGGTTGGACTAAAGCATATTTGTCAAATTGGGGTCCACGTTAACCAAGAGATATCCGATCTGGACCCCATCGATGAACATGCCATATTGCATGGCGTGTTCAAATCTTTCTAACGGCGTGTTTAAATATCGAAATTGTGCATATCGAAGAACCCGAGGAAGTTCACTGTCTTCGTTAAGAAGCGCCCACCATCATCAAAGAGCGAATGCCAGACTAGCTCCTTTGAGTCATTGGTGGGTCTGACTTTAATCACCTAATAGGTTGCATGGAAGGATAGAGGGAAAGGTTGCAGGGAAGGAGTGAAGACTTGGGTGGAAGGTGTTGTCGTGAAGGGTGAAAGAAGGGGGAATGGATTTGCTAGGTGAAGGGATTTTTTTTTTTTTTT
>VHZZ01000164.1:216525-229150 GCA_009801015.1 Silene noctiflora
TTTTTGTTAACAATCCGTATCATACATACGACATACGGTGTATATTTTGCAGCTACATTTAAGTAGTCTTGCGTTTTGACCTTAGTATTTGTGGCAATGGAATGGAGAGAATGATTAGTTAATAAAATGGAAGGAGGAAAAAGGAAGTCTATACTCAATAGTCAATACAGACTTTATACAATTAAGCTTAGAAGCCAAGGAAATAAAAAGGGTGAGTCAATGAGTTAGTGGCCTGCTCGGTGGTCATTACTAATTACTTCACATTGTTGATTCATTCATTCTATTTCACGTGTAGGCGTCTTTGCCTATACTCGTCCGGTCAATTGTTATCCTTTAATTTTAGCATAAAAACCAAGAAAAGGGGAGTGAGTCAATTATTAAATGACAAGTGGACCAAATTGAGTGTAAATGATCAAATTGCTCATCAAGTTCATTCTTAAAATAAAAAGAATAACAATTGACTGAGACACTCCAAAATAAAATAGGACGACAAATGATCGGGACAGAAATAGTACTAATTTAATTTAATTATTACATCTAAAACCTTAATGAGCTGTTTAGGAAAGTTGTGATATAGGTACTTAGCTACCCAAATTCCTCATATTTGACATTTTTCATTGACTTTGTAACTAAACAATTAAATGGTTTAAGTTAAGTAATCCGCCACTTTCGTTACATTCAAGACTCTTCCAACACTTTTTGGTTACGGCATTAGGTAGTTGGCAATCAAACTATTGTAATTAAACACAACTCGGATTTTTAAAGATTTTATTTCTTATTACGGACTAATTTTTATGGATTGTAACGACATGCTACTTTTGGGTCTCAGCTATCAAACATTAAATTAAAATTTTGGTAAACCAACTAAAACCATAAATTTACATATGACATTTTAAATATTATTCTGTTTGTCCCGGTTATTTGTTATCTTATTTAATTTTGGGGTGTCTCAGTCAATTGTTGCCCTTTCTATTTTGAGAATGAAATTGATGAACAATTTGATCATTCACACACAATTTGGTCCACTTGTCATTTAATAATTGATCATCTCCTCTTTCCTTGGTCTTTGTGTCAAAATTAAAGAACAACAATTAAACGAGACGAAAGGAGTATTCATCAAATATTAAAATATTTTAAAATTGTAAGTGAACGGCCTATTCTCGATGACTATATATCCAATTCATAGACTATATAACCAGTTGTACCAGTTGTACGATGTAGAATCTGAGCTTTGTAATAAAGTATCCGAGCTTTATGTTAAAAAAATATGAGCTTTATTAGAAAGTATCCGATCTCATCCATTTACACATTAAAAATATAAACTATGCATTAGCTCAGAAAAAATACATATAAGTTCGGATTCTTATACCTTAGTTGTACAATCCTTATATACAACTGGATATATAATCGTATTTGTGCTTATATATCCCCTTTTGTCAATCGCTATTACATGAACAAATCACGTGCAAGGCAAAGTGGTAAAGAATGATGTGTGTGATTTATACTTATCTATAAGACATGAAACGGTTAATTCTATAATAGAACTTTTCATAATAGACCATGTAATGTGAAAATCGTTACTACCTCCGTTCCATTTGTTTCTTTACGTTTGCTTTTTCGACACTATTTATTAGTAAGGAGAATTTTCAATATAACTTTTAATATACAACATAAAAGATAGTCATGCGAGATCTTGTTTCAATCGTATTAGCGAGTTGATTATGAATATCAAACTCTTATAATTTTTAGTTACATCTAGCTAAAAATATGGACAAGAAAACGTGCATTGGCATATGTGTATAAAGGAAACGTAAAGAATCAAATGGTACGGTATTTCTTAATTTTAATTTTTATTGAGTAAAGAGTATAGGGTAATAATTTCCTTGCATATGGCAAGATGACAAATTAATCCCACAATATATAGCTACTTGAAATATAATTCCCACTATATAGTTAAAGTAGGTTCAAATAAGCCAAAGCAGAAGGTATGGAAAAAATTTAAAATCGAATTTCCCTTGAGTAAGGCCTTGTGAAAAAATTATTCCGTATATATTGTTTTATTAATGTGAATTTTTATAAGCTTATAAATCACAATTTTCTATCATAGAATATTATAAAATATTAGAATTTAAATCACAATTATGACAAATAATTTTAAAAAAACATTTGGTTTGTATTAATCAAACTTATGATTTTTTTTTTTTTTTTTTTTTTCCGTTATGTGGCTTGGCATGTCAAATGAATCAGACAGATTTGGAACTAGATGGCCGGGGTCATTTGGCTCAAAGTACAAGTCGGGTTATATATATGTCTCATGTGTCAAGTTATAGTTAGAATATCTAAATAATTTGTATACAAATATTTATAATTCTTTTATCATAATTCTAATATTTATATTCTGTAATATTTTGATAATTAATTATAAATATTTCTTACTAGATTTTAAATTAAAGAAATGATTTGTAAAAACCAAAATTTCATAAAGCTTTACTTAAAAAAATAAACTTTCATGTTTTTTTTTCCTAGTTTTGAATTGAGTTATCCAAACCTATTATAAACTATATGGTGGAAATTATGTTTAAAGTTACTATCTATATATAGTGGGAATTAATTGTCTCATGGCTATATGTAATCGAACTGGAAATGTAATTGATATTGGTAAAATATGCTACTTTGTTTAAATAAGTTGACTAATTCTCAAATGTTATCCTAGGTTTACAGCATTACTTTCATTTCAGCTATTTTATTTAATCAAATAAGTTACTTGACAAATTCTTGCAGAAAAATAAACGATCTAAAATTTTGGTAAAAAAAAAAACTATCAGATATAGCTTGCCAAGTAGAGCTAACTACGATAGTACGGTTAAAAGAATTAATCTTACATTATATTAAATAATCAAACCAATTACATCATTATTATGTCAATCAATTAACTAGGTACATTAAATTAGGCAAGAATATCAAAATTGTATGTAGCCAACTTTGATCAAAACTATGAATAGCTCGACCATGCACATGCACTAGCCTTTGAATATTCCTGACAACAATATCAAGCCTATGAATTCCATTTTATACAATTAATTTTGGTGTATGTAAATGGAGCCGCCTTTAATAAAGTGACATCTCAAAATATGTCATGTAGTAATCCCAACCGAAATGATGATATTAACCAGTGGATTGCAATTCAAAGAAAGTCTTTAAATTGAAAGGATTAACAAGATTAGGAGGACCACCCCAAAATTCTTGGGCAAACTGTAAGTCGGCTCTCTCAGAAGGATGACCAGCATCAAACCATAAGTGTTTAGTTGGATCATCACAAAGAGTAAAATTGACTTTGTCCATGCAACTGAATTTACCGTTGAAGGGTCCACTTCCACAACATGCTCTTTGGGTTTCCTCGAATCCTATTATTTATTAATCACAAAAATAATCCTTTCTTGTTAGATCCAACACCCAGAATCTTAGGACTTCAATATTTAATATGTTACTGTTAATGTTGTCTCTCAAATATGCGACTCTTGATCCCAAAACCATATTATTATTCTTAAAAATTCTACAGGTTTATCCGTCGAAAGCTTGCGATAGGTCAAATACTATCCATGCGGGTAGATAAGACAAAAGCAGAGTGCATTATACCAAGTATCATTCTGTTTTGTCTTATCTACCCACATGAATAATACTTGACCCGTTTTAAGCTTATGACGACGGAAATGCCCGTTACAAAGGAGACTCGCTGATTATTCTTATGACTCAAACTAATGTCAACATCAGCGTACTAGTATTTATGATTCCAGGTTTTATATTTTGGCAACTATTCCATATCGTACATGTTATACAAACCATGACTCTATGACCTACAAAATCTCTCAATTTCCTTTTGTTGGATACCATAAAATTTTCTTTATTTCAAGGGAGCGTTTTTACATCTCATTTGTTTGTTTATCGTCTTATTCATTTGTTTACTTACGAATAATATAATTCACTTAAAGAATAAAAATAATTACGGCACTTTAACCAAACACCGGCCAAATGTCCCATTGCTTTTCCTTAACTCTTAATCCTTTTCCTAAAACCCTCTAAGTATCTAAGACTTGAAACATGCAATAAAAGTCGCACAGATGGAGTTTATAAAATGGTATGATCCATGATCACTCTTAATAACTAAATACAAAGTACTAACATTGTGTAGTTTCTTTTACCCTCATATCTCTAATAACAATTATACACATCCTTGGTATTAAGTCCTTCGTAGCGGACTTACAAAATAAGTGAGACGGACAGGTCTACAAATGTGGGGTTCCATCCTAAAACCAATTAGTGTGAAGGAATATCCCACTAACTTTTCCTGTTTTATATTTATGAATATTGTATTCATTAATTGAGCAAGATTATTTAACAATTTTTTGACGTTCTCCTAAATAGACAAATTTCATAGTTGGTATATATTCTGATGTAGGAGAACATGAATCTGTGTGATTGCGAGATTAACAAGGAAATAATACGACGTGGCGCCCATAAATGTAGCACCCAGGCCAGAATGGGAAGATTGCACAATGTTTACGAGTTGTTCCCCCCAACTCTATGATTTTGCCCCAACTCTATGCCGATAACATTAAGATATGCATGTCCAAATAAAGAACCAGATCAACATCCACATAATAATACAACACCAGACGGCTAATCATTCATTTTTATACACATTACAATATTCCATTATTCATATTAATTATTAATTTTGTATATCATTTTCTTTTGATTGTTCTACTCTAGTTAAATCTTTACATTTTTATTTTTGGTCAATGGAAATTCAATTATCCATTATGCCTATATATGTTTCATTTTTTTTACGTGCAAACAACAATACTTGTATAAAGCACTTGCACCACAATTTTATCATAACCATTTTTACTCACTAATAAATTTGTGTTTAGATCCATTTTACAATTACATTAATGCATGTAAAACCGCCTCACACAAGACTTACTCTTTTGCAAATATGAGAAATATAAAATCATGTTTAAATAACCGTGGATAAATTCAGAACTTAGACATAACAATTTACACAATAAACCAACGGACAAGTGTATGAATTACTCGTATCATTTAATGGTCGTTTTTTAATCTTTGTGGAGAATATCCAAATTTAAGGTGGAGAATTCGAACTCTCTCTTTATTTTAGATCTTTTATTAATGATTAACTCTAAACATCCTAACGTGTTCTATACAATAACGTTAATGTGCTTTGTTTATCATCAAACATCAATTCTTTAAGGTATCGTTATTTGTAACACTTCCTCGACAATCACGTCACTAACTTTTAACATTTGACGCCATTTTTAAATTGTTCATTCATGACACTATTGTCATACAAAGTACTCCGTATAATAAGTTAGTAAAATAAAATAAAATTGATTGTGTATTGGTTAATCCTGCATGCGAGAGACATAATCATACTATCTAAGCATATTAGCAATGTAGTGGGAGTATTAAATGACGTAAAAAATAGGAATAGGAAGAAGATAGACATACCGTAGTGAGTACCGTTAGTGAGTCGGGCGGATAAAGAAGAATAGAAATCATAGATGGTGTACTTGAAACCCGGTAATTTACGGGCCCATGTCTTCGCCATTGGAGCAAAACGTTGGTTGTGCAATCTCATCAACTCATTTAACGATTCCGAACAACTACCGTCCTCTTCAAGGAATCCTGGTAAACACCCCACTGGCCCAAACCCATGAAATGCAAACTTTCTTGCTCCTTGATAGTACATTCTCTATATATATATCCAGCAGAAAATTGAACATTAATATATAGATAGGGTGAACCGTAATAAGTTTGTAAGTGCATACGGAGTATGACTTGATCGAAAGATAGATCTTACTGTGAGGTGAAGAGTAAAGTTGCCAAGAATCTTGTTAACTAAGGAATTAACCAAGGAAGGATCAAGAGGCTTTGCGTTTTGATTCCAAAGGTCAACATAGTCATTAGCTCCTGTGTTGAATATGTGCACTGCGCGTGATACCAACTGCTCCGTCTTTTCTTCTCCGTATTGTTGCTCCATTTTACCCACCATTTCTACATAATAGTCTGTTTGCAACTCCAAATTTAACTGTATTTACCCACATTTTTAGTTACACTCATCAAACACATTATCTAGTTCTAATCATATAAACGTACACTCTTATTCGACCCGGTTAAAACTCATGACTTTAGGTCGTGCCTACCTGATCAAGTACGAACTAAACCACATAGTAAATAAACGAAACATCATAATGAGTTTTATAAACCAAATGTAATATAGAATTAGCATACTTAGTCATTATCTCACATAATCCTATGTTGCGTAGCACCCACGATTTCCATTCAAATCATGTATTACTTGTATTTGACAGTTGCTATACTTTTCACAATTCATTATCAAAAAGAGACCAATAGAATGCCAAAGGAGGTACGTAAAAGTCGACCAGCACACCTAATTCATTCTCATCTCATCTCATCTCATCTATTAGTAACCAACACGTAATTGTATACGCAAAGTCTCATATAATAAAATGATTTCGACAATTAAAATTATTACTCTATAACTTACGATTTTGACTCTATATTTAACATCATATTGACTTTACATACGACGATATCGTCTCGTTTAAGTTTACTTTTGTAATAGCACTAGATCGAGTGTGTGATTATTACTTACTGTATTAGGACGTCCATCAACCAGAACACCAGCAGCTGCATCAGCAAAGTTAACCGATTTTTCAAAATCCGTGAAATTTGGTTTAAAATAAGGCTCCGGAAACGGCAAGCCGGCGAATTGAGCTGTAGTGCATGTCATTCATCCATGTATTAGTCCATGATCAATAGATCAGCTTACAAAAATGTCAATCAAATAATAATGTTGGTTGCATTTAGTTTTGAATAAGACCGACTCATGTGTCACCAACCCAACTCTCAATATATGATGTTAAATACGGAGTATAACCTACAACAAAGTCGTTAAAGCAATTTAACCCTTGTAGGTAATCTAACTACTACTGTATACTTTTTGGCTGTAGAATTCTCGAAATATGATCACCAACCCAAAACTGCTAATGAAATATGAAAAAAACACTTCACCTATCAGAGTAATGACACAACAAAACAAAACAAAACAAAACAAAATAAAACAAACTTGTATGTAAAAAGCCACGAAATTCAACAAATTATATGAATAATACTCGAATTTGACTATTACAAGTTACAACCTCGCCTCTCAATTTCGTTTTCAAACAGATTACTTTCAGTTTCATATTAAAACTTTCTAATAGTAGTTTTGACATTAACAAATTTCAGAGGCAGTTGATGAGGTAAAATACCTATAAAATCAGGAACGAGACGGCCGTCAGAGAACCTCCCGGCAGGGCGCTTGAAGTAGGTGGTACCGTATGGGAAAGAGTCGGCGACAGGGCCTTTATCGATGTAAAAGGCCATGCCGGTATCATAGAGGGAATCTCCGAAGACATAAAGCGGACACGGTTGAAGGACACGTTGAATAGGAACCACGGTAATTTGAGCATTAGAACACAAAGGAGTGAAAAATACAAAAGTAGCACACATAGCCATAATAGCAAAGGCCATAGCTGTTTTTCTTTTAGCCATTTTCTGTAACCAAACCAAGATCTTGTTACTATCCCAAATTACCTTTGATGAATCTATGGTGTCTTTTTTGTTGTGTCTTCTTTTGTTGGATTGAAAGGCAACTTTTGTTGCTAGCTACCAAGCAAGAACTTTCTTTACAGCTATATAACTAAATAGTGTGTATTACTTGGTTCTAGCTAATTTGAGGCATATTTGAAAAAAAATGAAAGTTTGGGTATTTAAGGGCGGCTATAGTTGTAACTTGTAAGGTGCGACTTGTTTTGTTGTATGAGTATATGTATGTGTTTTTTTTGGACAGTTCCTCCACTTTCTCTTTCAGTTTTTTCCCGTTACTTTCATTTTTAAGTTTTGTAATAGAATTATAGTGTCATTAGTATATAATATTATGCAGATCAGGGGGGAAATACGTATTGAGTAAAGATAAAGAGACCTCTCAGAGCCCCTTCTCACTTACCCTTTGTCTCAGTCTTTTTAAAGTGACATTTTTTCCGTCGTAAATGAGAATTTGTATTTTATTTATTTTATTTTGGTACGTTCTTCTGTTTTGTTTGGTCAACTGTAGTTAACAAGAGATAAGAGATTAAATTAGTGATTAGTGTAAAGCAGGCCTGGTCTAATTTTATAGTGCACATGGAAAATGGAATCATAATCAGAAGATTACTGAAATATGGTTGTCTTATAATGACTGACACGAGGTTCGTTAAGTGATAGTAATACGTTTTTTCTGTATTTGTTTTTGTATTTACGATATCTCGTATAGTTTGTATATATGTATGTCACATATGAGTAATAAACACACAAATCATTTGCGTAATTCAATCCTCTTTCTCGATCTCTTTCGTTCCTATGTTTGTTCACATGGTATTAACTCGTTAAAGATCGATCCGTTGTTTTTTTTTTCCATTTTTACCACCGATATCATGCCCCGTGATGACGATTCCTCCAAAACCAAACCCAAAAAAACGAATTCGATTTTATCCTATTTTTTCATTCTTTTTGGCATCTGTAAAGAAATGGTATGTCAACTAGCGACACATGAACATCTGTGCAAGGTCATGTGCCTCCCGATTGAAAATCCTACGAATAAAACTAAAGCATAAGCAATGGAAATCAGGAAACAATTTAACTAAATCAGTCAGGAGCCCTTTAATGAGGTGATGTTCAGCCTCCACTCCCGCAATTTGAGCCAACAATTAGAGACAATCAGATGAGACTTCCAAGTGGTGAATCCCCCGTTCACGAGCCCAAAGAAGAACTTCCCTTATACTTATCGTCTCCGCCTGCAAAGCCGACTCCGCTCTAATTCTCTTACCCTTACAAAAGGTCGCAGTACCATCCTCCCCAACAACAACCCACCCAATAGCTGCATCCCTCATATTCTTCCAACCCGCATCAACCATTACTCAAATGGACTGCCAGGTCCCGCCCTACCCACCACATAGAAGGATCTTCAATCCTTGATACTCCTTACCCCCTCCATATCCTCACACCCTACCTGAAAAACCTTACCCGCATCACTCATCGAGAGGGCGTGCAAAGGCAAAGCCACCGTGCTCTCCCATATCTGGAAAAATGTATAGCTGCGGATGAAATTTCTCCTTTTCGAAGATAATCATATTACGAACAACCCACGACACCATAGAGTAGCCAAAATTTGACAATTCTCAACTCAGCATCCGCAAGTTTCCCAAGATAACAAATCCAATTAATGATCCAGTCTCCAATATCCAGATAAGGACACTCAGAAGTATTAATACCAAGGTCTGAGCTGGCCCACACTTTATTTGTAACAATAAAATCACGGAAAACATGTGCCCTTGTTTCAATGGGACCCTCATCTGAGGAGCAGAACCTACAGACCGGGTCAACACAAATATCTCTCTTCGCAAAACCATACCCCATAGGAAGAGTATTAGTAAGAATTCTCTAGATAATAATTTTCCATGTCTGCGGTCCAAGTAACCTCCATAATCGTTTCCGACAGAAGTCCTTACCTAAAATACTAATCCTCGTTCGATCCTTATCGCTCTCATTCAGCTCTATATACCTGGTAAAAGCAACCTCATAGCCACATTTAACAGAGTAATTACCACTAGTAGTATGCTTCTAGTAAATAACATCCCGTTCTTGCGACGCACACACTGGTATAACAAGGATCTTATCAATTGTCTTTTCAGTAAATAAAGACCGTACTAGGTCCTCATTCCACTGCCCTTGATTACGACGCAAATATTTCACCTTCAGATCCTTCAAGTGACTATAATCCAGCCGTAAAATCTCATCCTTCGGTTCAGGACAATTACCACTAACCCAGGCGGAGTCACAGACATTGAGGTCAGACTCAATACTTGGCTTTCGTCCCACATTTTGGATAATAAGATCCAGACCATAGTAGAGGCTCCGAACCCCCTATGAGACATTGCCATTTCTGGAGCACCCAAGCCCGTCTTGTAATATCCTTTTCGCAAAAAGTTTAGCTCTAAACACCTGACAAAAGAAGGACTTATAATCCGAGACCAAACGCCACACATGCTTGGCCAAGAGTGCTTGATTTAAGCATTCAATATTTCTCATACCAAGTCCACCCTCACACTTTGGCAGGCTTAGGAAATTCTTACTACACTAGTGAACGGTCCTCCCCGATCTACACCTCGCCCACAAAAAATGTGACAACAAAGAATGGATCCTAGAAGTCACTCTTACCGGTATTTTAAAAACCGATAGAAAATAATTAAAGAGGTTGGATCGGACGGATGAGATCAAAGTCAACCTACCCGCTGGCGATAGGAAAATCCAATTCCACGACGAGATGCGTTTCATAAGATTACCAACAAGTCCCTTAAAGATATCCCTTTTCGACCCTTGAAATTCCGTTGGTAATCAAAGATATTTTACGATACCCTTTTTATTTCGTATATTTAGGGTCTCAAGACATAACTTAGCTTTACCTAATTTGGTACTTGGGCTGAATAAAATACCCGACTTATTCTCATTAATCATTTGACCTAACGCTTTGCAGTAAGTGTTCAAAATACCTTTCAGAGCATCAACTGCACCATCATTATCATGATGGAAGAAAATGGCATCATCCGCAAAGAGCAGATGTGTTAGAGGATAGACTTCCCGACCTAAGGAAATACTCTTCAGAAACCCTTGTTGTTGTGCATACCTCACATTTGCCGAAAGGACTTCCATACATAGAATGAAGATATATGGTGACAGTGGATCTACCCGGCGTAATCCGCACTTAGGCCTTAATTGTTATAGCTGAGACCCATTAAATAACACTTCATACGAAACCGTGGTGACGCAGGTCATAATAAGTTTAATCAATCACTCGGGACAACCAACCTTAGACATAACAACCTCTAGAAAGTTCCATCTAACATGGTCATAAGCCTTACTCATGTCTGCCTTAAACACAAAACGTCCATACTTCCCATATTTATGCTTGTCGATATTATAAATAGCTTCATGGGCCAGAAGAATATTATCTCCAATGGCACGTCCTGGGACAAAGGCATTTTGGAATTGACTAACCAAATATCCCATAACCTTAGCCAGCCTATTAGCAATACATTTAGTAATAATCCTCATAAAAACATTACATAAGCTGATCGGACGATAATCCTGGACCAGCTCCGGTCTCTCACATTTTGGAATAAATGTGATGAACGTTCGATTCATCTCCTTAAGAACCATCCCAGAATTCAGAACAGACAGAGTAGCCCTCGTAAATTTCTTCTTAATCAGACCTCAGCATTTCTGATATAAAACTGCTGGAATGCCATCAGGGCCTGGTGATTTCAAGGCCCCCATTTGAAAAACAGATTTTCTAACTTCTTTTCCAGTAAAGGATTTACGCAGCCAATCCGCATCATCATTCCTAATCAGCTGATTAAAACCCCTACAAACTTCTTCATCAAGACCCTCATTACCAACACTCGGCAATGATGAAGATGAATTACACAGTCCCACGAAGTATCGCTGGAAATTCGCGCTTACCGCCCCAAATCATAGTCCCATGAACCCGAATCGTTTCTAATACCATAAATGAAATTCCTCCCCGCTTTGCCCTTAACCCAGTTGAAAAAGAACTTAGTGAAAGTATCCCATCAATAGTCCATCGCATCTTCACTCTCTGTTTCCAAAAGATCGCCGCAACTCACGCAAATTCACGAACTTCCTCATTAGCCCGAGTATACGCTCATCCTTTGTTTCATTAATAGCTAAATACATACCTTTTTCAAGACGATTATCAAACTCGTCCCATTTTTTCCACCATACCTATCTTTTATCAAGAATCCAACTTTTCACCCTTAATCTAACCAAAGCTAACTTCCTTGTAATCCGAATACACTCTTCATAATCCAAAGCCCAGGACTCCAAATTATATGGTTTTCTATTCATGTTCTTGAGTAAGTTTAAATCTAATTCAATGGGTGCATGATTAATTTGAATAGGGTAATGTTTAATACCAGTATTAGGAAACAAAGCGAACCAGTTTTTAGAGTCCATAGCGCTATCAAGGCGCTCATAAACTCATTTATCCCCTTTTCTATTATTGCACCATGTAAATCGTGGTCTCTTAAACAGAATATCCACCAATTCGTTACTTACCCGCCAATTATTAAAATCATAAGCACCACTAATCAAAGACGAATTATTGCTTAACTTGTCACACACAAACTCTACTTGATTAAAATCCCCTATAACTAGATATGGATGCGTAAAAGACTCTATAAAACATTCCAAGTCCTTCAAAACGGATTCACGCATTGAGGTTTGAGGTGCACCATAAAAGAGAAACAAATACTACAAACGCCTATTATATTTCTCGACAAGTAGGATAATAAAATTCATACATGACACAACTAGGCTCATCTTGCCCTCTGACGAGGCTGTCGCAACCCTATCAAAAGTAACCAACAATACTCTAACTAAAATAGCTAGGGAAGTCGGGATCGTATCCACAGGGAGACAAAAG
>VHZZ01000164.1:271305-285532 GCA_009801015.1 Silene noctiflora
TCCACCAACGAGAGTTGGTTAGGTCGGGAATCGGGAACCCCTCACTTGATCACCTTGCCTACCCTAGTTGAGACCGAAAGGGAGAACTTAGGGAAAGGGTGCCTCTATACCTTGGGTTTGAATTCGACCTTCGAGAGGATGAGTTGGATGACCCGGAACTAGACTTGGGCCAATTAGACTTAGAAGAGCTTAGGTTGCCTTGGGAAAGTGCACGTTCCTTGGGTAGTTTAGGATTTGTCTAAGGATTTCGACCTCCGAGACCGAAAGGGAGGGGGGTTGGGTAACCTAGTGTCCTAGAGCGAACCCGGGAGAGAGGTTCTAGGCGAATTAGAGTGGTCTCCTCCTCACGCATTACCCCAATAGCCGATCGAAGGGAGTCATGATGATTTACCACAAATTAAATGGAGGAAAATCGGATCCTAGGCTTTCTATCATTTGAATACATCGTTGTCTTTCATTGGGTTTTAGTTTAATTCAATAGCTTGCTTGTTATTTGCTTTTTAGTTTAGTTATTTAGTTATTTATACTAAAATCTCTTGCTTGTCGACCTAGCTTACTTATCTATTAGAATCGTTTAGTAGTGCAATTCGCTCCTTGTGGTTCGACCTTTAAAAGTGCAACGAAACTCGTTCACTTGCGAGGTAATTAAGACTACATCAAAGAGTGATCAATTTTAACACATATTTATCCAACCTAAAACCTAAAACATAAAGAAAAGACATAAATTAGAAACGAGGGAAGATTTAAAGTTCTTACTGATAAGAGATTAGTCGTCACGCTCAATCAAACAATATTTATATTCCAACAAACAACTAGAAAGTGTGTAAGTCGGAGTCCATCCATGGGATGATGCGTTCCAACTTCTAAGTCTATATATCCCAATAGGTGCGGGTGTCACAATATTTGGGGTTCTGGGGCGCTAATAAATTAAAACAACAAGAACAAAAATGTAAACAATCAAAAGAAAGGAACAAGGAAGACCGAGTTCATATGGCTGACCAAGGTAACTAGTAGGTTGCTCTCAAGTTGAAGACTAGTCATACTTCGACAAGTAGGTTAAGTCTTTCGTTATAACAACCCCGCCATAAACTAACATAAGCTAGTTTTTGGTGTTATAACAACCCGACCCGCCACCGTCGTAACACAACCCCAATAAGATGAGATGTGTATCTTTGAGCCATTATTTGTCCTTACTTAAGCCCAAAAGCACAAGGCCTTGTTACTAAGTGGTGAGTGGAATCCTTTATAAACATCTCATAAGCTCCTTATTTTCCCGATGTTGAACAACTTTCCTCTCAATCTCTTGGGGTGTTACAAAATTCCCCTACTTAAAGAACACAACGTCCTCGTTGTGCCTCAGAGCTGACCGCAACCAAGCCCAGAATTTTCCCCCAGTAGGTGGGTGAACCGGGTACTCCTGACCACATGTTCACTACCCCACGGTCGCAGGGTTTCTCTGATACCATTTATAACAACCCGACCCGCCACCGTCGTAACACAACCCCAATAAGATGAGATGTGTACCTTTGGGCCATTATTTGTCCTCACTTAAGCCCAAAAGCACAAGGCCTTGTTACTAAGTGGTGAGTGGAATCCTTTATAAACATCTCATAAGCTCCTTATTTTCCCGATGTTGAACAACTTTCCTCTCAATCTCTTAGGGTGTTATAGGTATACACAAAGTCGATTGACAAGGGTAAAATCATATCACCTTAATCAAAGTAAACCTAACTCAATACTAACTAATAGTCAGCGATAAGCAGGGTATCAAATCCGCAGGGAGGCGGTAATTAACTATTTGCTAATGTAATATTTCGTCTTAAGGTAACAGTTTTCTTGAAGGTTGATTGGTTTAGCTATAACTAATTGCGAGGTAAATAAAGATGAATTCAAATATATTAAAAGACTCTAGGGATCAAGTTTACTAGGTCAGTTATCAGGGGGTGTGATTTAATTAGCTAATTCATTGAGCAATTATGTTGTTTAAGGTCATATGATTGGTCGACTCAAATATGCTATTTAGATCTAAACTTAACATGCGGTCGCTATAATTAAGCTAGTCTATTCAATTGTTGCAGCCTTTAGTAGTCTTAATCCAGTTGGCAATAATCCTAATTCGCAAGACTAGTTAACTAATTATGGCTAAAACTAATCAACTAGATTCAGGACAATAATTGAACACCAACATAAAAGAATTTAACAATTAACTCATTAAGGAAAACCCCCTTCTAACAATGTAGATCCCCTTTCACCCTAGATTATGAAATTAGATACTCATACTAATAATAATTACAACAATAAGATGAAGGGAAAACATAATTGAAAGCATGTAAAACATGAACAACAAAATAATAATGAAACTAGAACTTGAATTAATGAAGAAAGATTAATAATACCGTAAGTAGCGAGGTAGATCTGAAAACAATACGTAATAAAAATAAATTTGAAGGATTCTAAGAGTTTTTAGGCGGGATAAAGCGTAACCTAATAATAATCTACGAACTTCCTATTTAAATTACAAAATAAACCGACTTAAGGAAGTTTCGTGGAAAGCAGGAAATACAAAACACTCGATCGAGTATAGCAACACTCGATCGAGTGTCCACGTCATTACGACTCACGAAATCTTTATGCATGGAATGGAAAAACTTCCGGGATCCTCAAGCATAGGTGGTGAGTTTCCTTGGATGATTGCACTACTTGTATCGGCAAATGCCATGGTTTCCATCTTGCCAATGGACCTTTTCTTGGTGAGAATATCCTTCATGTACTTAGCATATGATGGTACATGTGTGATTAATTCCATGAATGGTATAGACACTTCCAAATTTTTCACAATTTCCATGAATTTTTCAAGTTGTTTATCAAACTTGGACTTTACTTGTCTACTTGGGAAGGGTAACCTAACAATGACAGGCTCCTCCTCCTTGCTCTTTTCTTCATTTTCTTCTTCATCGCTTCATTTGTAGTGGAGTCTACCACTTTGTCATTTTTCTTCAAGGCCTCCTCTTTGTTTCTCTTTTTCCAACATTCTCCCTTCCACTACACCCTTGTCTTTGGCTCTTGCCTCAACAATGTTTTTCTCATTCGGCATCATGGGTCCCTCATAATTGGTGCCTTGAGGTGCTAATTGTCCCTTTTGTCTTTGGGAAATTGATGAAGCTACTTGGGATCATTTGAATTTCGAACATTTTGTTATGAGCTAAGATGTTGTTGATGGAAATATCCTTGGTTTGGCTATATTTTTGCATTTGGTTAAAGAAATCTTGTTGATTCTTTTGCATTTGCAAAACCTCTTTTTGCATGTCAAATGATTGATCATTGGGTGTGAAGGATTGATTTTGATTGTAGGAAGGTTATTGATATTGTAATCCTTGTCGTTGTTGGTTGAAGAAAGGCTTTTGAAAACCTTTTTGTTGATTTTGGTTCCTCAATGGTGGTGGCACATAAGTTTGTTGTGGTTGTGGATTTTGGACATTTTGGCTTTTGTAGGAAACGTTAGAATGGAACTTGGTGTTATCATTATAGAAGTTGGATATGGAGTCCCACTTTTAAAGCTTGAAATGCATTTACTTGTTCATTGGACCCTCCACATTCACCTTGGTCATGACCAAATGTACCACAATTTTCACAAACTTCATTAGGTAATGATGGTGCCATTAACATAGCATTGACTTGTTGAGTAGGTTCGTTGGATTTTTTCACTTGAGCTATGGCTTCCTTGAGCTTTAGATTGACGGTATCCATGTGAGAACTCAGTTATACCATAAGATCGACACTTAGTTGAGTCATAGATTCCACCTCATGCTTTCATCCACTAGAAGCCTTTCAAGGCCTACTAAATTGGGAATTATGAACCGCCATCTCCTCAATATTTCCCCAAGTTTGGTTGTCATCTACCTCCGTAAACATGCCCTTGGAACCCATATTCAATATATTCCTTGAGTCTTCATAGAGTCCATTCCAAAATTATTGTAATAGGAACCATTCACTTAGCCTATTATGAGGACAAGAGCAACAAATGGACTTGAAACTTTCCCATGCTTCATATTGCGATGTATCTTCCCTTAGTTTGAATCCGGTTATTTGGGCTCTAAACATGTGTTGTTTTCTCGGGTGGGTAAAACTTTTGATAGAAAGCTAGGGTGAGTTTCCTCCAAGAGTCTAGGCCAAGTGTTGCCCTATTTAAGCTTTTTAGCCGTTTCTTATCACTTCCAATTAATGATAATGAGAATAATACCCATCGAATTTGATCTTGATTTACTCCATTTTGTGATATTGTATCACAATATTCGCAAAAGTTCTCCATGTGTAGATATAGATATTTGCTAGAGACCCCCCTGAATTGACTTCTTTCCACAAATTGTACAAAGGCCGACTTAACTATGAAGTTACCTGTTAGGTGGACGGGTGTGGGTGCGCCATTTGGTAAGGTGTCCTCGGTTGAGATTGAGTGGGAAGAAAACTTAGGCATTTTTAGTGTGTTGGTTTGTGAGGTGCTTGGAATTGAATTTGGAAATTGGTTGACCTCTCCCTCTCTTGCAAAAGGATTGGTAAATTCAACATCATCCGTTTCCAAAATTCCTCCGTCTACTAAACTGTCAACACTTAAGGAAGTTGTCTCCTCCATTGTTGAAGTAAACGTTCTCCCAAGATCTCTAAACCATCTTCTAATGCCCCTCAAAGTCATCTCAATCTCATGATCAATAGGCAAACGGTTTCCTCGTTGATGTCTCCTAGACATACACAAAGTAAACACTAGAGAATCATTAGTACTACCTCAAGGAACTAGGTTCCCCAAGGCAAAGAAAGACAAAACTACAAGCAATTTAGGTAACAATTCAAAAGTACACCATCCCGGCAATGACGCCATTTTGAAGAAGTGTTGGTCGTCGCTCCACTATCAAACAATATTTATAATCAACAAACAATTAGTATAGGTGTAAGTAGAGATCGAACCCAAAGGACGATTGTTTAAAAGAGCTGTCAATTACTAGTAGCCATGTCTTGTGTCACAATATTGGGATTGAATTTGTATTCTAAACTACTATAAGAAAGAACAATCAAATGTAAACAAGTGAACACTAAAGCTAATAATAAGATAAGATGTAAACAATTATGGGGAAAACACTAGGGTGTCGTGGGACCATAAAGGAGAACAAAGGGAGATTCACATAAAAATGAGTCTGAGATTAATCAAAGTTGTAGTCAGGTTAGAACCGAGACTCGATCTTACGGTCCCAACTAGGTCGACTCGGGCTAGCTCTCGCGTATACTCGGTCTTCCTATCAACATCTTGTATAGTCTAACTACTCCTAAGGCTCTCAATCTAATAGGAGAAGTTGAAAAGGTAAAAAATCATGCTAGGTTGTCAATCAAGAATTTCATCAAACATAACATGTGCAGTAGTTGAAACACAACATTCAATAAATAATATGAACTCATTAAGCATAGATTATACCCTCTAATCATCCCTTAATCCTCCATTAACCCTAACTAAAGGACTACTCACTACTCATCATGATTAGCATGTTAATAATGGTGTCAAACATCATAACAAAGGAAAACATGATGATCAAATCAAAGTAATTAACAAAGGATTAACAAAAGATTAACTAGATATTAAGGAATTATATCAACTTAAGAGATGAACAAAATAAGGAAAAACAAAGAAGAAATCCTTAATTAGATGAAGAATTGTCACCCTTTTCAAGATTAACCCAAGAGATCTTCAATTACAAGAGTAAATCTAAGATAAATTAAGGAAATATTAACTAAGGTATTTAGTGTTAATACTAGTCTAAAAGTGTTTTTTTTCCTTCAACTAATTAAAAGAGGCTATTTATATTAAATACAAGCTTCGGGTTAACTAATTAAACGAATCAATTTTATTGCACGACTCCAGAGCAGCTCATGGGGATTGAGTCTGGAATGGTCATCATTACCCAAGAACTCGTACGAGTTGCAGGTGAACTTGCTTGAGTTGAGTTTGAACTTACTCGAGCTGGGCAGGGACTCATACGAGTTCACCTGGCTTTCCTCTTCCTTGTTCCTATAATCACTGGGGACTGGTTTGGGGTTCTGGGTATTATCCTTCATTTCCCATAAACTTGGTTTATTTTACTATGGGTCTTTGGCCTTAGTCTCCTCTTGATACTTGGTAGTCAGATGCTTCCATTTAACTCCGAAATGCTCAATGAATGTGAGGTTAGCGCTCTTTTCCTACGAATAACACCAAACCTTATATAATAGCAAATAGGAAGCTAATGACATACAAAACGATCCTAATTGTCACAAAAAGCATGCACAACGAGGCTAGTAAAGGAAATAAAAGTGTGTAAATATTGACCACATCACAAACATGTGATGTGCATAAGCTAGAAGTAAGACAAGTTTTCAACAATTTAACCCAAACAAAAAAAAAATTATCCCTTAATCAAACTCATAATCCCCCACTGATCCTAGTGGGATCATTAGTCACTAATCATCATGAAAGACCTAGTAACAACAACAATAATCATAGAGTCTAAACTAAACATGATGATTAAAGCAAGTAGCAACAAACTTAATGAACCATGGACAAGAAATTAAAGGGAGATTAAGAAGTATACAAACTAAATGAACAATAAAGGAGATGAACATAAATAAAAAGGAATCCTTGAATTTCAAGAGATTCAAGACTAAACTAATTAACAAGTATTGAAAGATTGATTACTGAAAGACTAATGTAATTTGAGGAAATATTAAAAGACTCATATGGAGATTAGATCTAGACTAAGGAGAGATTATCTAACTATTCTAGAGATAGGCTCTCTATGGAGGCATAAAGGGGCATAACAAGCATTCAAGGGCATAACCCTAGAATGATTACAAAGTGGGATATTTATAGGGGTTATAAAATTAGGGTTAAGTGGGAGAGAGGAAGAAATGCGGAAAGGCGGGCAACAGGTGTAACACCCCTTCTTACCCGCCCAAGACAATGGGAGGATGTTACCATCTCGGTTTCCCGAGACAGTGGATCATAGTTGTAATTAAGACACATTAACATAAATAAGTTTTTTAGTGGATTACATACATGATAAATGAATAAGAAGTGAATTATAAAAATACAACTCATCTATCAACTACGTCATCTACATTACTCGACTCCAAGTCCGGAACTCGTCCCGTCTCCCGCGTGATACCAAAACACAATATGCAAACGTACTACTCCCCGTGTGATCGGAAATATGATATGGATCAACACAGGCCCCCGTGGAAATAGGTGACAATTTATACACAACCCGAACACGTCAGTTTCGATAATACACAATACAATGTATATAATCATACAACATGACAAAGATATGAATGAGACACAGTTTCACCAACCACACTGGTACCGGGACACACCCAGACGTACCCACAACCCAGTGACGACACCGCAGCACGTCCCACCAAAACAGTCAGACCGCAGCCCGTAAAGAGGTACTTAGGACACACCCGTGGTACCGGGCCCGAGAGCGACTCAGATTCCCTGCCACGTGACGTGTCTCAACCGCACGTATCCCTCCATACTCAAGCTATTAATGTGAACATCCTTCTTGGAGTGGGAGGCTTCAAGAGGCAACCAAAGCGCAAGACGGTCTCCCAACTGCCTTATGTCTCCAATATCAACAAGTATCACCACCACAACTCCACCAACAACCTCCAGCAAGATCAATACACACATGAAAGAAAACATGAATACAATATCGGATATGACATCTTATGCAACATACTATCAACAAACTATGAATGCAACCAAGTGTCAAAGAATCCCGACTCTCAAGTCGTCACAACAAATATCATGTTATAATGCATTTCCGACTCATACACGAACCTTAGCATCATTCTCATGCATCATGACAAATGCAAGACTACTATTATCATGAATACCAAGTGAAAAATGCGAGCAACACACATTTACATTATCAAAACTGAGTAGGATTAACCTACCTTTTAGCAATCTTCATAAGCTACTTGAATCCGACACAACCCCGTCTTATGAAACCGTCTCATCCTATACAAGTCACGTAATACTATCACAATACATCTTACACTATTAAACAATACAAAACTTCTTACTATTACCCATTAATTACCTATATTACACATACTAATGATTAATTAATTACCTATAACAAAACACCCAAAAGTTAGGGTTCAAATAAACTAGAGAAGAGTAGATATTAACTTACTTAGGAAAAAGGAATGATGAACAAGGTGATAAATCCTCTAATCCAAGCTTGAATCTCATTACGAAGGGATTTAGAGAGAAGGGGGAAGATTTAGAGAGATAAGGAAGAAGGATGAAATGAATTGTGATAAGGTCACGAGATTAGGTTTTATCGGCTACTGTACAACTGCACTTGGTCGAGTGCTGAGTCCACTCGGCCAAGTGCCTACTCACTCGGCCGAGTACTGGCCTTACTCGGCCGATTGTCAGGCTCTACTCGGTCCACTGCAACTTTACTAGGTCTAGTCTAGGTCCTACTTGGTCTAGTGTACGGCTATAGTTGGTCTAGTTATCCTCTCATGCATCTCGAAGATCTCGTACGGGTCCCACAATAACCGGGTATTACAAAAGGTGGCCTCGCTCGAGTTCTAGCCCAACTCGGGTGCGTTCTCCTCATTTGGGTGATTCCCGACAATGAACTCGGGCGAGTTCAGGCTATCTCGGGCGAGTTCAGCTCTGGCCGGGCATTTTGAGCTCTAATCGTAACATATGCGTTATTTGCTCATCCGGACTCTGAATCGAGTGATCAAAAGGCTAAGTCACTTGATTTTTCGACGTCGTTCCATATATCAAAGTTTCAGAACTAAAATAACACTTTATGGTTTGGTCGCGAGCGGGTCCTCTGATAATTGTTCTCTTCTCGCCATTGTTGCCCCATAACTCGTGGGATCGAAGACGCCATTGGGTTATGGGGGCTAGCTGCATATCACTTATAATATTACTTGCGATTGGCCTAGAGGTCCTTGGTGCCTTGCCTCCTCTTCTTTGCCAATCATCAAGAGATCGAGTCGATTTGCCTTCGTTTTAGCCCAATATCATGCTAAAACTGCTCCAATTAGCTCATTTCCTATAAAACGACCAAAAATGGAGAAAAGAGCAAATAAGAAACAAATGGCTATGAAAGTGACGATAATTAACTCAATTGGCATGCAATAAGAGGTTGGTTAAGGGATTAAAAGTGCGTAAACTAGAATTACATCAAATATCCACATACCGAACATTTACTCGTCTCGAGTAAAGAGGTGACTAAGACTAAGACCTTTAACTCACAACTAGGCAACCGTGAGGTATAAGGCCTTTTTGCAAAGCAAATAGGTCTTGCCAAAATGGCGACACATCCAACATTAAGCATGTAAACCAGTAATGGATGCATCTACAAAAGAATAACTAATTTCTTCATCTAGGTGGTGGGATCAACTAAAGAGAACCAATACAAGGTCATATACTCCATTATAGTAACTAGTTCTACAAACTACCGAGTCCAAGAGGATGGAAACAAATCAACTCCAAATGGTGCTAAGCTAGGCTACTTTCGTCCATAATTATTTAATGTTTCGTCAAGAGCGGGGTCCCTATGGTGTTAGAAGACATTGGAGGATCGTGAAATTGTCTCTGTTGCCTAGATAAGGGGAAGGGTCGCCCCCACTCAACCATGAAACAAAGATAAGGACCATCTCAATATATTAGGGAACAAAGATGTTTGATTTTCACATTGGTAGTTTGCTTGAGTTATTTTTCCTCTTTTTGTAGCATTTGACAATAAACATATTTTCTTGCCCATTTTTTTATAACATTTTAATTGGGCTTTTGGCAATTGTCTTTGGCAAAGGAATGAGGTGGGACTAACAATATGTCAATCCTCGCCGAAGAGACATAGAGAACGGCCCCATATGTAATAAGGGTACTTTAGAAGAGAATAGAAATCTCATTTGCACTCCTAAGGCTAGGACTACGATAACTTTGACAAAGTTAGCAAACATTGGTTTTTCATTGGCATTTGAACTCAATTTGACGTTTGTATTACCTATTCCCTTTGGTAAAATGATAAAGATCGTAAAAATGTGTAGGGCAGATTCCATAGCTTCAAAGGTCACCTTGGAATAAACGGTAGCCAAGGAATTGTCACACTACAAGGTACTCTTGACTAGGACTTAGTGCATGGGTTAAAATATATTAATATGACACAATTTAGGGTGTTTTTATAACCATTCTAATAAACAAAGTTTTAAGTAGAAAAAATATCTACAATGGTCTATTTACACTTGTCAAGGTTCTCAATTAGACATTTTCCAAGATTTAAACTAAATGCAACTTCGCGCCATGATGCAACCTACAAATATATAGTATAATGCAAATGCAACTACCAACTATATGTCATATAAACTAATGCAAACTCCTAATAAAGTATAGATACAAAGCGACAATATCGCCAAAAATACACCACATTTTCATTAACATACAAAGTCCATCCTCCTTATGTGACAAATGAAAACAAATGGAAGGGAAAAGAGATTAGAACGATCATACCGTGACGTCTTCATGTTCCCCTATATAATGTCTAAAATGAGGTGTTTAACTTATGTGAGAAGTGTAACAAACACACAAGTATATACAATTCTACACTAATAAAATTAGGGTTATTTAACGAGAATAATCAATCCTAAGCCTCTTCTTCTTATTTTAATTCATCCTACACTTTAACCCATATTATTTTGAACTATACACTCATTATTCTCAAAATACACCGGGTAATCGAGTACTTATTTGTCGGGTCACACTTTTTTAAAAAAAAAAACTAAAATCATTAAAAGCAATAATAATAACCTTTAACCTCCTCCTCTTCCCTTCATCTCCTGAATCATTAAAACAATACCCTATATCCATCATTATCACTTTACCATCACTAATGACAATTAACCATTACACAACATCAAAACCACCAAACGTCTGCACTACCAACAAACAATCCCGCCTCATCTCGGAACCGTCCCAACTCGCCGCACCATTTTCGCACTATCTTGGCAGAAGCACCATCACAACGACACTTCACTCTTTCCTCTCCGATGTCCCGTCTTCGTCGCGATTCCAACAACACAGTAATCAACATCAAATCATCAACTTCTCTATCAATACTAATCCGTCATGTCGGATTCGACAATCATAGTCACACCATCACTCTTCTAATGACCGTACTTCCCTTACTCTTCTACTGACCATATCATTTTAAGGGGCAAGTTTTAGTATTTCAGCTTTCTTAAAATAGAACCTTGACTTGTAAATGGGGGGATTTTACGTAACAGAAGCAGTAGTATATAATAGGAATATAAACCATTTTTCTCTTTTTTCTCTCTCCAATTTTAGGGTGTTAATTATTTTACTGTAATTCCTTAATTTAGTCTCCTCAAATCTCTTGTAATCAATTTGAAGATTGACTACTTTAATGCTCAATTTTATTCATGTTAGCAAGAAAATGAATGACTACTTTAATGCTCAATTTTATTCATGTTAGGAAGTATGATTTTATGGGTTTTGTTTTTTACTTGGGAAAAGTTGAAGATTTAGGGGAAGAAGATGAATTAGCTTGAGTTTTAGTTAAGGAAAACAAATTAAATAGGCCTCCAATATTATGACCTGAAACCAAACTGGTTGTAGCAGGTAAAAATTCGGATAAGTTTAATGAAAGATAAATGAGCGCATATTTAGATTAATATGGGTTAAAGTGTAGGATGGATTAAAATGAAAAGGAGATGCTTAGGATGGATTATTCTTGTTAAATAACCCATAAAATTAATAACATATTTTTGGGTTTTTCAAATATTCAAATTTTTATGATTTTCGATTTTACTCATAGAATGTGCCTTAGGGCCGACTCTGCATGACCTTACATGTAGGCATTCCTCCAATGGACAGAAGCGTGGATAATCTATCATACCTTATGTTGAAATTTCACTTGTGAAAATATGGTCTCAATTATAAATTTAAAGCTAATGGTTAAAATCCATCTATTGCTCTTATTCTAATCTTATCTTTATTACAGCATTTGCTGAATCCTCAGCGTGCCACGTTATTTCATACAGTTTTTTTTTTCGGAAATGCAATTGTTATGGGACCCGATGGTGTGCAAAAGGAATTAATTTCCTAAAATGTACTGTCAACACATACGTAAAGAATAAGAAAAGAATAATTTTGTTGTAAAAATAATTAATTATGAGAATAAAATACATATGATCGGAATGAACGAAATTAATTACATATAAACGGAATGAATTACATAATTAATAATAAAAATACATAATTACGGGAATAAATTACATATAATTACGAAATGAACGAAATAATTAATTACGAGAATAAATTATATATGATCGGAATGAACGAAATTAAATACATGTAAACGGAATGAATTACATAATTAATAATAAAAATACATAATTACGAGAATAAATTACATATAATTACGAAATGAACTACATTTGACGAAAATGAAATATATAAATTTATGAAATTAATTATAACAACCAATTGGAATAAATTACATAATTTTTAAAATTAATTTTTTAAATAGAAAAAAAAATTCTCAGATCTGGCGAGAAAGCCGTTCATCACCGGGCATTTACTTGGAGTAAAAATTACGGCAACTTTACTATCAACCGCGCACACCAAAATCGGTAGGTGGCAATGATAGGGTACCGAGTAATTTCTACTTCGACAAGTGTTTAGGACTAATTTAATATCATCATGTTTAATAAGCTTCACCCATGCAATCTACAAAATAGTAGATCAACAAAAAATCCGAAATTAATAAATCGGAATCAGAATAATTGATAATTAATTAATTTAGAAACATCAAAGAAGCAGTTTTGCAAGACTGTGTACTGGGGTAATTGGGTACAGTTACGGTTAACTGCACAGTAGTGGGTGAGTGAGATAATGGCTAAGGTGCGTAAGTTAGGGTTAGAAATGTAGGTTATTTTGCAGTATAAATAGAAAAGAACATCAAGCACTTTAACTCACATTCCCAAAAACATTAACAAAGCATACACAAGCAACACAAGAATTCACAATGGCACAGTTCTAGAGTATCAATATTGCTGACATCAAGAAAGAAACACCAAGGATAGAGCAAATAACTGTTCGAGTAGTGAGATTATGGCACAAAAAGTCCGACTCAAGGCCAACTGATGTGCAAGGAGTGGAACTGATTTTGATAGACGAGAATGTAAGCAGTTTTTAATTTGAACAATGTTTTGATTGCAAATATTTTGGTATTTGAATAATGTTTTGATTGCAAAATGTAAACACTATTTTAATTGATACCGAACTCATGTCTCAAATAGGGAGATGTCATTCAGGCAACCATAAACAAGAGGCTAACTAGGATTTTCTTAGAGCAACTTGATGAAGGGAACACATACAAAATCAGAAGATTCAACATATCATCAAACCGAGTGGGACTTGACATGGCAACATTTCACCCTTGCAAGATTTGGTTTGAGTACAACACAAGGGTCATTCCTATTACTAATGCAAGTATACCACTTAGTGTTCATGCTTTCTACAGTTTCAATGATGTTATTGGTGCTATGCCAGACAGACTTTATATAGGTATACAACAATTTCTTAATTTTGGTGTTAATATGAGTCAAATTTAGTAAATCAAATGACTCAATCCTATATAAGCAGATGTTATTGGAAAGTTGGAGCATATTTACCCAATCAAAGACCCTAATGGCAAGAGAAGGAGGACTATTGTTCTTGGAAATAATCAATATGTTACGATGTCCTTAAACCTGTTTTATATACCATTTCTAAGTAAAAAAAAAAACAATCCTAACGAAATCCATACAAACAATTTTGTTTAGGAAACAACTCATGTGTTGTTCCGTGTTTGGAGATTAAGTTGACCAAATATCAAATATTGAGCAAGAGTATGTCAACCAAAAAAAGGCAACTTTGATTATGCTATTCGTAAAGCGTTATGTCTATTAAGGTATTAACATATTTCAGGATGTAAAATCTATTTGAATTGCACTATAGAGTATCGAAAGAATGATTAACTAACATTGACTTTGTATTTACTAATATGCAGGGGATGTGATGCGAGTCGTTATACACCAAAAATAAACCTAAGTCTGCTAACTGAGAAGTCAGTGGAAGTAGGGTTGATCTCCTCAGGGAGGTAATTGTCTT
>VHZZ01000165.1:38172-48624 GCA_009801015.1 Silene noctiflora
CCCCATGAATATTGATAATTTCACTACTCCCCTTGTTGCTTCTATTACTTTCACTACTCCCCTTGCTAATATAGTTACTTTGACTATTCATATGAATGATTACTAACATATTATTATATGATTTATATCCAATGTTAGTACAATTATTTTCACTACTAACATAATTACTTTTACTATTTAGCCGTACAACTTTAAGAGGTTATATATATATATAAATATATTACATATATACATTAAATCAAATCGAAATAATTATAGAATATTATATCTTATGGAAATCTAACTTGATTATTTACCTTTTAATAGTTTACAAAATATAACCTACTTATATTATATTCGTGTATGTTAAATAATTGTATAATTATACGATGATACTAACTAATAACATAAGTGGAGCTTGTGTATTTCAAGGAAAATCACCATATTTTGATATTCTCTAAACTTATACTTCGACCAAAACTATATAATATTTACTTTGAAGTCCCTTGGTCGGGTCCATCACATAGTGCTATCGGTTTAAAACTATATAACTAGGTTTGTGACCCGTGAAATTCACGGATTTATCTGTTTTACTTTTATTATTTTATCGTATTGTTAAGATTTGTCCGAGCAATTACTAGCCTACTACAAATCTCATCACAATCTCATTATTTGTTATAAGACATATACATTAGATATGTCATGTACGCATAAATATTAGATAATAATGTACATTTAGCCATTATCCATGTCAATAGGATTTATTATGTCCAACTTGTTAATAAGATTAAGATCCCCGCAACTCCAATTTCATTTTATGAGAGCTATTTTTCAAATGGAAAGTGATAAATAAAAAAACAACACATACCAAAATAAAACATACATTTGAAAGTTTCTGAAATACTAAATTTTTTATTTTTTTTTATGAAACGAAAAAACAATTAGTCATTCAGATTCATGTTGTCAATCTATAGTTAGTTTATAATATATTATTGAGTGGAATGGAGGGAGTATTTTTTAACCAATTCTAGTATTTCCCTTCTTCATATATAGTCCTCTTTCTCCAATGAACCATCCCTACAAAAAAGGAAAAAAAAATCCACTTGAGTGATTAATAACAAACAAAATGGTGGAATTTGATTTATGTAATATTAAGCTTATCGTTATTAATTTAAGTTTTTCCTTAAATAATGAAAGAACGAGAGCATTGAATCATAAAGATGTAAGTATATTTACCTTTGAATAACACAACTCGACAAATCTTAATAGCCCCTAAATGAGAACAAAACAACATATATATAAAGTTTAAAAATGTGATAAGTACTTCATAACCAATGGAACTTAAAAATAAATAAATAAGTTATTAATTTAAACCATAATACACTTACCTTACCTTAATATAGTTACCTTGATGTTGATATAATGATAATATAAGAAAGATTTTTGCCACATACAATTCCCTTGGTGATGATGGAGGTAAAAAAAATATTGTCTTGAATTTTGGCTCACAAATGTTGTTTTCGATCAAACATTTATAGCCAATTAACAAAATTGGCTAAATATTTCAAAAATTAAAAGGTATTACTTTATAAATGTATTCAAGTCAAGGTATAGTCTAACAAAATTGGGTACTAAATCACCTATATTAACAACAAAATCACATGCTTAACATATATCTGTCCTTTTCATATTAGATGCTAATGGTTTAGGACTTCTGAAGTGACGAACTCGGTCCAAGATATGTTGAATGTAGAGGAAGTTTGATATGCATGTGTAGTAAATTTCCAAGAAGGACACATGGACATGTGGGACCAGAAGCATTCGAGGGCACTCACTTGACCAGAAGGTGACATGTGGTGCAAACATGGCTAGGTAGCATGGTGTGTCAGCTAAGGGGAGATTATCAAGACTTGGTGATGCTTGGGGTGCTTAGAAATTGGGATTGTAGGGTATGAGAAGTTCTCCAAGGTCTGAGTTAAGATGATAGATAGTCCTTAATTTGAGGGGAGCATTATTAAGGTGAAAACCCATATCCTAAAAGATAAAGATCATTTTTATAAGCGTCCTTAGAATATAATAGTAGGAAAGCCTTTTGAGAAGAAGACCCAGAGTAAATCTGTGAGGGCTTGACCTAAAGCGGACAATATCTTATTATTATAGACAGTAAATACCAATACAGTAGAAGTCTAACACATGGTATCGACGCTTCCGCAAAACAATATCACCACATGTAACTATTGTTTGTAGATATAGTCCTTTGTAGGTTACACGTGAACAACTATAGTTTTGAACAGTCTAACTTGCAACCAATTGATTTCAATTTTTTTTTTTTTAAAAAAAAAAGAAAAGAAAAGAAAAGGTTAAAGGAAAAATTGGACGATATGGACCATTTTTTTCAGGATAGAATCATACTTTAGATTGATTGCAAGTCGGTAGTAAAGAGGTGGAGAACTATTTTTTGTTGTTTGTTTTTGAACCCTTTCTAGAATACTTGCTAGAGGAGATTCAAGAGTCGAAACTTTTATTTATACGTTTATACTCCCTCTATGCTAATCGATAATTTTCATTTGTTTTATTTTTCTATTACAAAATAAAGTAATCATAAATTTTTCACTAGGACAGATGAAATACCTTAAAAATAAGCTATTCAATACCCAAATAATAAAGACAATAATCAAAATAATACGAAGTATAAGGGATAGCAGACAATAACTTAATCATCCATCATCCTACGAATAGAGAGATCCATAAGATATGTGTGTCTACTAAAAATGAAATCCTGAAACTGACCGACGCTAGAGTCGATTCATCTCAACCTTTTGTCATGAATTTAGCTACGCTCTAACTGTACGGTTACCAAACAAATAATTAAATATGAACTTTACAACATTTGTCAGATACGGAGTAATATCTAACAATAAGTATATAAAACTTTCACATTAATTTCAGTGATCAATAAAGCAAGTTAGAGTAACTCCACGTCGCATAGGATCCAAATCAAATTGACATCGAAATTGAAATTATACTCCCTTTGTTCCGGTCAATTAAAATTTATGCCATTTTAGACAAAGATAAAGGAAAGAATATAATATTAATACATGAAATAGACCAATAAATTAAAGAAAAGTATGTCCACTTGCCCACTCTAACTCACTTGTTCAATACTTACCTAATATAGAAATAGATAACAATTCAACTGGACAGAGGGAGTACAACATTAGCAACGTTTACGTTCAATGCTTGTATAAAGTGGATAACGAGCGAATAGCTCAAAAATGAAACAACAAGTCTCATTGAAGACGGGCATATATATCTGTCATAAGCTGATGACGGGTTAAGTAATACCCAAATGGTTAGATAAGACAAAAGAAGAAGGTATTAGTTAACTCGTCATCAGCTTATAACGGATAATTGATATACCCGTCTTAAAATTTGTGAAAATATAAAGGCATCACATATTCACATGCGATATGTTCCCAAAAGAGACATACCACGTAGTACGATTCATAAATGTATACAAATCAAGGTATAGTCTTACAAAATTTGGTACTAAATCATCTAAATTAACAAAAAAATCACAGACTTAACTTAGATCTGTCTTTTTCTGCAACAAAGTATTGATTCCCAAATTTAATAGCATCTTTGCACATTTACAGAAGTCTTATAAATTGAAGAAATCACCTTCACATGAAGTACACACACAAGACAAACTATGTCTTGGTGTCCCTCATCATGTTATATCTCATCATATAATTATAATTATATTCAGTGACGGAGTCATAATTTGAATTAACGGGAGCGAGCAGATTATGATAAAAGGGAAACACTAAAAAGTTCAAAAATTTGAACTAAAAACTTTGAATTTCCTATTTTCCAATAGGAACGAGCGTCCCTGCTAACTCTTTCCCTAATTTCACCACTGATTACGTTTCATTTTAAGGTTTTGCCAAAAAAAATACTACAAAATGGCGAGAAATAATGTGAGTGAGAAGAGTTTGAAAGTATGGGATTGTGGGAGTCCATTGTATGATTCTTATGAACTTGCTTCTGTAAGTCATTTGATTGAACGTCATCTCATGAAGCACCCATCGCTTGTTGGAGCATCAAAGCGCTTCAAAATGTATCAGCATGGACCGACGGCCGCCATTTCATCGTCAAAGGGATCGGGTTCAGGGGATCGTGTGGTGTCGCGAAGCAGGTTTGGTGGGTGCATGGAAAATTGCTTCACAAGGAGGAAGAACAGAGGTGAAGGAGTTAAGAAGATTAAGTCTATTAAGAAGTTTAAGGCTATTAAGTGCTTCATTTAATCAGTGACGGATTTTAGATGCTTTAATTAAAGCGAGTGCAATGGCAAAACTTTATATTTTAATGTTTTGTACTCTTCTAATTTCTTTGTCAAGATTATAAGTCGGATGTAAGGGGATGTTTGTTCGATTTAATTACCAATATATGATAAAAATTACATATACTCTATTTTAAACTAGACCTCCATCAAAAATAAAAATCATATTTCGCATTTTTGCATAAGTTCGGAAATATATATAAACCGCGAAATTACGCGACAGATTTTTATTCATAACTTGATTAGTTGACATCAGGTAATAGTAAGAACTTAATCAAGGAAGTGTAAATTTGGCAAATTAAACAGACAATTCTGGGTACTATTATTGCATGTCATATAGATAGAACTATAAACGTCATATAGACTCATAGTTGTTGCATTTATGTAAAACGGTTTTGGGTTGCAACGTTACACCTAATTTCGCGACGGCCTATTTCGTCTTCAATTTGGATTTTGGATTCCGAGAGTGGAGATGATGAGAGCGGGGGAGAACAAGTAATGCTATAAGACAAATTGGAAAAAAAATTGAGAATTTTAACTAAAATTTGCGAGCGCCTCTGCTGGACTGCTAGTCTCCCCTAAATCCGCCACTGATCAAGAAGATGATTATATAGATTTATAAGGAATATCAACAATTATAGGTCGTCTGAAGTGAAAAGGAGATGAGGCGGACTTACCAACTTAAAAAAAAAGTCACAATCGCCTGTAAATGCGTACAAATGCTTGTATAATATGATATCGTCACTAAGATCAACTGTTACCGAAGAGGTATTGACTTAGGGGTTAAGAAAGAAGTATAGTGGACAGTCCGTGGTTTAAACTCTCAACTTCTGATATTGTATTGTCCTTATGATTCATTTGACACTAAAAAAACTAAAATCTACTCTTCAAACAATAATAAACTCGATATAAAACTTACTATATATAATTCATCCATAAACTCAGACTCAAACTCTGATTTAAAAAAAAAAAAAAAAAAGTTTCTTCTTGTCGATTTTGAATATGATGCGAAGTTAGTTAAGACGAAGGTAACGAAAAATAATGACAAAATTGTTTTGCAAAGTTTGTCATCATACACTGGTCCATGCGGCCCGACGACTATAATGGTCTGCTAAGGCCTAGCCCATTTCATTATTTCGTATGTAAAACCGTCCCATAAAAGACTAATTAATTCTTTAACCATTATGAATTAGTGACGGATTTAGAGGGGGCTAGTAGGGGCAGTCGCCCCCGTTGGCTATTGAGAATTTCGTATTTCGCCCCCGTTGGCTATTGAGAATTTCGTATTTCTTAGTTAAAATTTTCGAAATTTTCCTGGGTTTACTTCGTGGCATCATCAGATCGCTCCTGCTGGAATTTTTCGCCCTTCTTAACGGAGAATCCTGGTTCCGCAACTGTTATGAGTTGTGACAACTTCGTCTACTAGCTATCTAATCTCCAGAATCCAGTTTAAACATTTGAATAATATTCCACTTGGAGTAAATATAGTGTGATGTACATGAAACCGACATGAAGACAACCTGGCTTGCTGCCACCAAACTTCTAATTATTGTTTTAAAATTAATATCTTCAAAATTATTTAATTGTAAATTGTAAATCAATTAACGTAGTAGTTTTATTAATTCATTTTTTTAAGCTAGAATCCAAATATAAAGGACAATACAAGATTTTTTTACAAAAGCTACCAAATAAAACCTACTGATTGTCCCACATGAACTAAATCCATCTACTCATAGCAATTGTATAAAAAATTATTAAATATGTTAATAAGTTTTTCTAGACATCATCAATTGTCAAATTTGGCAAAATTGACTTGATCAGAATAACCCGGCTTTATGCCTAAACTCAAGACTCAAGTTTAACTCGGCGAGACCGGACTTGACCTTATTCTTTAAAACTTGAAATTGACCAGACCTGAACTGACTTGATTTGAACCTGACCTGGTAAACCCATTTGTCAGGTTTAAATTACGAGTGAAAAATAATTATTACCAAATTGGACTCGATTTGTTTGGTTAAATTACACTTAACTTATTTTTTAGTGCTTTAGAAAAAATTAAATTAAATAACTAATTATAAAATGAACAACGCAAATATTTGTATAAGGTTGTCTTACGCAATTAAATTAAATAATTAATTACAAAATGAACAACACAAAAATTTGTATAATTATTACCAAATTGGACTGAATTTGTTTGATTAAATTACACTTAAATTATTTTTTAGTGCTTTAGAAACAAATTAAATTAAATAACTAATTACGAAACGAACAACACAAATATTTGTATAAAGTTGTCTTACGCAATTAAACTAAATAATTAATTACGAAATGAACAACACAAATATTTGTATAATTATTACCAAATTGGACTGAATTTGTTTGATTAAGTTACATTTATCTTATTTTTCAGTGCTTTAGAGAAAAATTAAATTAAATAACTAACTATGATGTAAACAATACAAATACTTGTATAAGGTTGTCTTACGCAATTAAATTAAATAATTAATTACGAAATGAACAACACAAATATTTGTATAATTATTACCAAATTGGACTGAATTTGTTTGATTAAATTACACTTAACTTATTTTTTAGTGCTTTAGAAAAAAATTAAATTAAATAACTAATTACGAAATGAACAACGCAAATATTTGTACAAGGTTATCTTACACAATTAAATTAAATAACTAACTACGAAATGAACAACACAAATATTTGTATAATTATTACCAAATGGACTTAATTTGTTTGATAAAATTACACTTACCTTATTTTTTAGTGCTTAAGAGAAAAATTAAATTAAATAACTAATTACGAAATAAAAAATAAAAATATTTGTATAAGGTTGTCTTATACAATTACATTATAAAATAGTATTTTTATTAACTACTTTTTAACATTTGCGAGTTGTATTCTAGATAGTTGAATTTGTTATATATAAACTAATGTAAAATCGCTTTACAAAAGACTAACTCGACTAATTTGTGCTAAATGAATTAAATGTACAATATATATACCTAACTAGATTCGTATATTGAAGGCTAAACAATAATTAGCCATAACTTTGCATTAAGAGGAGTAGTATTATTTAGAAGGAATACAAATAGAATGAACACCGTATTCTGGTTGGATTTTGAGACAATTAATTGCATGGTCAATACTCAAAACAAATGGTGGTGGCCTTGTGGGTAGATCATATATCACGGAGATGACCCTACTACCTATCCAACTAATTAATCGATTACAAAACCGTCTTATATTATAAAACCGTCTTACATAAACTTAAACATTTATAAAATTGTCTTATACTCTAGATTAGTTATAAGGTTGTATAAATTATAATCCCCTGTCTACTAAAAGAAAATGTGATTTCACCATTTTTTCCTCAAAAAAATATTTTTTTAAATAAGGAAATTAATTACATTTACTACATAAGGAACCTAATAATTATATTATATTTCATTAACTTATTATCTTTTCATTAAAATTAATCTTTTCATCAAATTATATTATTTTCATCTAAGTCTAAACTATAATATTTTAATTAAAATATTTAAAATTTATATAAAACTATAAATTGCTAAATATTTTATTAATGTTATTATTTGAGAATACCTTAACTCATATTAAATATAAAACTTAACTGTATATCATTAAAAATTAAAATCATTAGATTTGTATTATAAAAAAATCTTTTATTTAAAATATATTTCAGCACATTACTCAATTTGCTCGATTAATTATCAGTTACAATTTTTTTTTTCAAAGCACGATACAGTGACGAAAAATATAAATTAATGAGAAACCACTAATATATAAGTAAATTATTAAAAAAAAAAAAAATTGATATACCAAGCATTTATTGCACGGAGTTTAAACTAGTATAGAATCAGTTTATTTAGGTCTCGTTCTTTTAGACTAAAACCCTATAACTTGAACTACATGACTAAACTGAATTAAATTGAACTAAAGAGTAAAAATGAAATGTGCTTGTGGACTTGATCTAAAATGAACTAAATTCCGTTGGAAAAAAAATAAGGCATTAATCCAATAATACCGAACAATTTCTGTTCTTCAGTTCGGCATCCCCTATATATTAAAAGAATAACACAACTCTAAATTTTCCCGCTCAAATTTTCCGCCTATATATTCACCTTATAATAATGGACCCTACTCTCAATAATTGACCTCACTTTAATCATCTTTTTATTTACATACCATATATACAAAAAATTATTTCCTTAAAAATCTATTTTTACTAATAAATGATCATAAATATTAAATTCCAAACTAAATTGCTAATTAACATCAACTTTATTCTAATAATCATAAATTTTATCATTAAATCTCCTGTACTACTAAGAGAATAAAAATTCTCTTTGTTTTCCCTTCAAAATATATCCAATTTATTAAAGGAAACAAATATTAATAAACTATTATATTTTTTCATAAAATATAATCTTTTATAATTATAATTATAATCTAATCTTTTAATTAAATTTAAAATTATGATTTTTTTCATTATAATAAAATAAAATTAGTATTAAACTATAGACTATATGTTGCTAAATTTTTCACAGTACAATAATGATTACTTTAGACAATAACTTAACAGATACTTACTATTAGGTTTGAACAAAAAAAAATCATTTAAAAAATTGGAGAAAATTATAAAATGAAATCCGTAATTTTATGGTAAAAAAAAGTACGTTTATAAAAATACACATTTCATAACTTTACTCGATTGTCTGTGATTAGTTTTCCATCTCAATTTGTTTTATATCAAAATAAAATGAGGTAAAATATTAAATATTAATAAAATGGCGATTTAAATAATATCCTCAAAAATAAAATCTCTATATATACCGCGCAGTGGCCCGGGATATATATAGTAGTTATAAAAAGTTATACCTGTCTTAACAATAAATTTTGTAAGCTCTTTTATAAATGTATTCACATGACTTATGAGGGAGAGCTTTACCGCCCTAATGGCTCTACCCGGCTCGAATCCGGATACACCAAAATAAATGTATTCACATGAAAATATTAAAATATCATCATGAAACTGTGCATATTTTTCTTCAAAATTTTGGCAGTATTAGTATACAAGTACAAAACTTAGAAGTTGTATCATAATTTCAAAATTATGTAACCTTCAATTCTAAACTTTAGCTTGAAGCCAAATTTAATGTTTGTTAAGTCAATTTTCAATTAAAGTGTTCACATTTTCCCTCTCAAAAATACAACATTTCTCTCTTCAATCATATTAATTTTTTTTTAATAAAGTTTTATTGATCACTAATTAATGATCATCATTTTCATATACTTTTAATAATTTGGAGTTTAAGAGATCATAAAAAATGGAGGAAACCTCAAAAGTGAGGTTAGTACGTTGCCCAAAATGTGAAAAACTTCTTCCTGAGCTCCCTGATTACTCTGTTTATCAGTGTGGTGCCTGTGGTATTTTTCTTCGAGGTAATTTTTCGATCATTTGTTTACCTTTTGTTAAAATATTTCATACTGAATATAAAAAGTAAATAAATGGCCAACATCAAATGAGAATGAATTTTCTATGTTTTTCTTTGATTTCGTAGTAAAGATTTGATCTTTAGTAAGTCTTTGTTAAAACCGTCCTAAGCGTAAAACAGATCCAGAGACATTATATCTAGCACTCCGTACTAATTAATGTTCATTACTAACGGGTATATGGGTTGCTCTAGATCGTTTCAAATAAGAATTTGTATTTGATCTTCTGCACTAAACTGAGTAAATGTATTACTAACTTTTTTGTCCCGATCATTTATTTATCTTTGATTAAATATTTAAAATATCCCTCACAAAGGATAAGAAAAATGTAAACAAATGATTGAGATGGAGGGAGCAGGTAATATCTAAATGTAAGGCTGCGTACATCAGACCCCCTCCTGAATCCTCCGGATTACAATTGAAATTGAATTGAATTCCTGAGTTTTTTCGGGTTTTTGGGTATAATTGTTTATAGGTTTATGATGCAATTGCATGATTAAGGATTCCTGATTTGTGATTACGTATAATTTGCCTTATTTTTTGGTGGATTTTTGTGAATGTGCAGCAAAAAAGAAGGGAAATTTGGAAGGCGGTAAAGGGTTAGA
>VHZZ01000165.1:50397-62306 GCA_009801015.1 Silene noctiflora
GTTAATGGGCATCTCATACCAGATAGGTTGGTCAAGAAGGCAGAAAAGCTGGCTGGTCCGGTATATTCCGGCCAATACTGGTAATTACTCGTACAGTAGTACTTATTTATTCCATTTCTCTTACACAGTACATTTTAATTAACTTGTTTTCTTAAACTTGTAATTCGCCAGGTATGACTACCGCGCTGGATTCTGGGGTGCGATTGGTGGGCCATGTCTCGGGATAATTCCTGTAAGTTTTACAGTCTTTTGGCCTACGATCTTCTTAGTGATTTTGTAGTTCCATTTTGCTCAGATTGTGTGACTAGGAAGTTTCCGACACTTGCAGCCATTGATTGAAGAGTTCAACTATCCAATGCCGGAGAAATGTGGTGCTGGAAATACAGGTGTGTTTGTAAATGGGAGAGAACTTCATCAGAAAGATCTAGAATTACTTTCGACGAGAGGACTTCCAGCATCCAAGGATAGATCTTACACTGTCGACATCACAGGGAAAGTTGTTGATGAAAACACCGGTGAAGAGGTTGTCAACCTTGGCAAACTTGCCCCGACGTATGTTTTATCTTCTTCCATCTACCTGCTTCACAAAAAAATTATATATATTTATAATGAAATTGTTGAATGGTGAACACAATATCTCTGGATTATAACATGTTATCCTATTCCCATCAAAATATTAGTTTGTGCAGATGTTAGTTAGCGTAGCTTGTACCGTCATTGATGGGGCTATGACCTGGGTTTGAAAACTGTCAGCACCAGAGTTTTCCAGCTGCACCATAATCGTAAAAAAAAAAAAAAAAAAAAAAATGTAGTACATTAGCTGAGTCGGAGTCTAGGTATCCACGGTCGATTTTATCTGATGGTAATTGATACAGATATGTTAAATGTAGTACATCTCTCGACTCTCGACTCTCGACTCTCATACTCAATATGATACAATAGCTAACTTGTGATCTTGTTCAGGGTTGAGAAGGTGAAACATGGGTTCGGAATGAGAGCACCGAAAGCAGTTCCTTAGGGTGTTATTCTTGATCATTCGCGGAAGTACCAGCACCAACCAAATGATCTTGTACCGGGCAAGATTGTGAGCACGTCATCGAGAGCCTGAAATTTTGTTAAGCCTGTTTTTTTTTTTTTTCTGAGATTTCATCCTTTGAAAAACTATTTCATCAGATGCTACAATTTGTTCAGAGAATGGAGAGTAAATAGTTACCTTCCATTTATTTAAATTCTTTTGTAACTATTTCCCCAATAGATTTATGTTTGTACCAGTGATAAATCATAGGAATGAGATGTTTTTTTTTCTTGGTACATAAGAGGGGCAAGCCCCGAACAGTGACGAGTTGGTTTATGTCATCAAACAAGCTGTTTTAGCCGCTACTTTCGATGCGCATTGGGTAAAATCTGCAGTAATTTCTGATATTTGATGTGTATTGTTAAGTATAGCTAGCGAAACTGGACAAAACCTCAAAATTTGTTGGAACCGATATAGACCCAATCCAAAGCCAAACCGATAACCAATATCAATTTTATTAGTTTCAACTTTCAACACAATCCAATCCAAACTAAAACTGACCCAATGACCTATGAGTCTATGACCCAATATCAATTCCATCCAACTGATCACCCAATAACGCACTTAACGCTTTAGCTTAACCGTAATCTAAATAAGACCGAATCTGACATATTCTTAATAGTTTTAAACTCGAAAATAAAATACATCAAAAAATGACGTCAACATGAACTGTCGACCCAAAATTGAGAACATAAGATGAAATGTATACTAATAAAATATTAGAAACCTTATAAGATAAGCTTTACCCTTGACAATCTCGGTAGTCAGTACACACTGTCGTAGTGTAAGACCACTTTACCGCGAAGTATTTGAGTAAATTGACAAAATGTAGGCCGACGATAATATGAGATGATGCCTGGACTAGGGGGAAAGACCATTCCCCAATCTTCATGGACACAGAAGATGAAATACAATGAAACGCATGGATAACAAAATGATTTTAAAAAAACGCCTCTCATTTCCAATATTTGCTAAGGTTAACAATTCCGTATAGAGTGAAACAAGAAGATTTATTCAACCGTTCAATTACATCTTTAGATGTTCAACTCACATGAGGCACCAAAAGACCATCAGCGGGAAACACAATTTTCTACAATCTTCTACTTGGATGAAGCTTCAATCTTTTTATGCTCGTCTTGTTTCAGAAATGGATCCTGCATTTGATGAAACCACAGAAAAGAATGTCGTTATGCTCCCGAGGATACCTCTTGGGTTCTTGATAATGCAAGGATGCATCAGAAAAATTCAGGCAGTAATCAATACTGGAATACAATCTTGCCATTTTTGTAAGCTCTTCAAAAGAAATATCAAAATCAAAATAAATGTAAAGATATTTGGTCTTCAACACTTGCACAGTTATACTAAGTTGTAATAACATTGTCAACTCTACTGACTACTATGGAGCACCGAGATAATACGTTTTGTTTCAGGAGTTCAGAGTAAGATCACACAAAAAAAGAAAATACTTCATAAAAACCCCACTACACATCTCTTTGTTTTCAACACAACGTAGCCCTCAACACCATCTTAAAATCACATTGAAGTCTCAATAAGAAAAAAGCACACAGCAAACTAAGCAAAGAAAATATCAATAGGCCAAACTCACTATTTAACAAGCAAACACTGCAACAAACAGAGGCGATTCCAGGATTTAGTAGACGGGGGTATGAAAAATCAACGAAATTACAGAAGTTGCGGATTTATGTTTTTTTATTCAATGGTTAAAAAAACATTGAATAAAAAATGTTCACAAGAAGTATTGTTGAACCCGTGACCACCTTGAACTAAGAAAAACTACACACAACCACTAGACCAACATAATTAATATGTTCTCTAATTACACAAAATTATACTTATTTTTTAACAAAGGGGGTGCGGGTGCATCCCCTGCACCCCTTTTGTAACCGCCACTGGCAACAAAGTAGACACTTATAAACCCAACTTATGTCAAAATCCCACTGGTAGATTACTAGGTCCTACACTTTTATACAAGAAGCAGATGAAGTCTCCATCACATTCCAAGTACTAGAATGCTAGGGTTGAACATCCACGAAACATGTTTAAACTAGACTCTTGAGCAGGTTCGACAGCACATAATTTTTTATTCCAGTGTAATGTGCCTCTCTTAGCTACAATGGGAAAAATAAGGGCAAAGATGATACAAGTACAGACTGGGGCTCAAAAGTAGGCGATGGCATCTAAAAAGCCGTCGCCATATCACAATCCTTCCTCTGTTTCTCTTCACCCCTACCCAAAATCAATTTCTAGGCAACAATCGAATTCAGCCTCTATGGCTCTATCCTTTCACCATAACCCTTCAAAACCTATCAAAATTGCCTCGAAGCATGGGCAGCAAAGTAACTTTAATCTCAACAATTCAATATACATGCACTCATATTGTAGCCGTGCTATGCTGCTACGCGTTTTCTCTTTTCAACCTTTTCCAACCTCTAACAACGATCTAAAATAATATTTACTCCCTCCCTCTGACACAATCATTTGTTTACATTTGATTAAAACACCTCCCACAAAAAATTAAATAGGAGAACAAATGACGGAGACAAAGGAAGTATTTTTTTTGCTTTGTTTGTCACTTTTTAACCAAAATGTATATTATGATTATTGTCTCTGTGTACTAAGTGACAAGGTTACAGAGGTCATTAGCATTGCTCACTCAGATTGTTATTTCATCACTATCGCTAGAGCCTCATATATTCTACTCGCCATAAAACCCACACTACAAGCTCTAAAACACTAAATACTCCCACTAATTCATAAATATCTTCCGAATTCATCATCAATTGAGATACCATATATTTCAGAAAAGGAGCATCATATTCTTCTCACTTGTGACGTCTCACAACCGGTTAAAATAATGTTATAAAAGGGAGATAGTTGTGAGACGTCACAAGTTAACTTTTTGTAACAAGCAAGAATAGTTGTTTGTTGTATAGATATACTGTAAGTCTGTAACTGTCTACTACTGTACTAGTCTCTATCTCCAACTCATTTGTTTACCATCTTTGTGAGGGGTATTTGATTTTAATCAAAGGTAAACAAATAATCGCAACAAAGGGAATACTTTTTACCTCTCCTATACAAAAAATATATAAGGTATTTGTGAATCGGAGCGAGTATAAATTCCCTAAATTAATACCGTCAACAAATCCTACAGGCAAATTAAGACAATTTGAATCCGATCACAAACAAAATCTAAAATCGGATGATTCTTATAACATGCTTAATCCCAAATATCAATCTGTACACCAAAACAACAAAATTCTCACAGGCAAATTAGAATTAATCGAATAAAACATGAACAACAATTGCTTAAATTGAGGATTATAGAAAGAGAAACTTAACGGCAATTAGGTTTCCGGCGACAACAGCGGCGATAATACCACCGGAGATGGCAGCGGTGGTGGTTAAAAGACTCCATTTTCTGTAAATCATCGTTTCTCTCTCTTCCCAATTCACGCTCTCGCTCTTTCGGAATGGGTAAATTTGACTGATCTGATTATCTGAATTATGATTATGGTTTTATTTCTGGGCCTGAGTTTTGGGCTGCTACTTTTCCTATTTTTGGTGGATTGTCATATCAATCCCGGATCAATAAGTCTTGCTTAAGACGATCTGAAATAAATTGAATCAAATGTCATCATTTTTTTATGGCGTTGATTTTCGCAGTACACATTTTACTCATCACAGTACAAGTATGACAATTTTACCCCTCTTATTTCTCCCTCTCATTTCTCTCTCATTTTTTTCAGCACTCATCGTTCTACACCTTCGCCATCATCATCTAGATTACCAAAGTGCCAATGTCATTGAACAACTAATCAAAATCACCAAACATTAATTGTGTAATTGTGTTATTTATACTGAAAAACATGAACTCATGATATATGCTTACCCTAATTCTATGTTTTCTCGTGCATCTCCTAATTGTATTTCTAATTTTATCAATCTCTTCAAAATTTTATGTCTAATTTGGTGGGTAGTACTATAGTAGTACATAGTAGTTCAAGTAAACTATTTAGAAAGACCATGGTCGAAGGATGACAAGAAGCTTCGTCGTCGTCGATATCGGGTGAGGCGACTTTGAGAATATGCCAGAGAGACAATGAAAAGGGTTGGTTATTGGCGAAAGGGATTGTCGACGGCGATCGTCCGAGTGGCCGGTGACTGCGACGGATAATAGTGGTTGGACTTGGTGGTGGGTGGACGGGAGTGGTGGTTGGACTGGTTGGTAAGGTGTATTTGCAGGGGCGGACCCAGGGGGGCCCGGGGGGCAGGTGCCCCCATGAAGTTTTAGAAATAAATTTTGTAGGTATCGAGTGTAGATACAAAGTTATCATGGCACAGTTGTTAAATGTGTGAATTATTTTCTAGAAGGTATGGAGTTTAATTCTTGGTAGCTAAACATGTTCGAAATTTTTTTTGGGCCTTAGCCCATGTAATTTGTTGGCTATTTGTCAAATCTATTTAAAAAAAATGACCTTCAATTGACGTGTCAAATTTTAAACCATTGAACCACTTACATTTGTTTGTGCATTAGGTACTAAAGTATATTATATTCTATAAAGGATAATGATACGGCGCCGTATCATTATCCTTCTACAAAGAGATATTATTTTTACATATGTTTAAAATTTAAAGTATTTTATAGAAAATATTATTTTTTGAGATGATATATCAATAGAACCATTATTTTTTCATTGTTTTACTTATATATAATACTAATTTAGGGAAAAAAAACATTAAAATATAAAAATATTGATCTTAAACGCGCGTAAATATTACGTTAAAAAAATTTAGTGCCCCCCAAACACTAAATTTCTAGGTCCGTCAATGTGTATTTGGATATTGTACTGCGTTTTTTTCTTATCTTCGATGTAGAGGTAGTACGTTAGTTTTATGTTAGGGGTATCTAAATGGAAATTAGTAGGCAAAATGGACTGAAATGAGTAAAAAATATACTGCGAAAATAAATTATGTTTTTAATAGAATGTAACAATTTAATGACAAAATGTTATAACTAAACTTGTCACTTTTTACCCTGAAAATAATGTAATATTTTATCAGAAAATACTACTTTCTCTTATTTTCTAACTTCTTCCACATTTTCTAAAATGACAAATTCACTTAGATCTTCCACTTTTCTTATTAGTTTATAATTTATGGTTCTTCTGACTTGTGACGCCACATTTTTTCTCTTACTTTTCATTTACTCCATTTTCCACCCCAAATCTCATTCCTCTTACAAACTCCTCAAAAAAACAAGGTGAAACATTGTACTGAATAGGAAAAAGTATTATTTTATCCAAAAATAACTATATTTAGTTTGTTTCTATTTCACGTGAAAGAATTTACGAATGGGGTATAGTGGAGAAGTCAAGTTCTGAGTGAGTTGGCAGGAAGTGATGAAGTTATGATTACAGTTGGAAAGTACAAGACGATTAAGGAGAAAATTAACTGTAATCATAACTTCAAACTCACTCGTTTTGTACTTTCCAACTGTAATCATAACTCCTCAGAAACTTAATTACAAGCATAATTGTAGAAGTCAATTCCCTCCAGAATTTGCCAATGTATTTGTCATCATTTTATGCGAAAACTTAATTACAAGCATCTGATTAATATTAATTTTTTATCTAATATACGAAATAAAATTAAGATACGTATCATATTGGATTAGTTATTTTTTTTTTAAAGATTTTTACAAATTAGTAAATTAAAATTAACTTATATATATATATATTTGTTAGTAATTAATAATTGAAAAAGTATGAAAGTTTTTTGGTGGGGGTAAATAATGTGGAAAATGATTAGAAAGTGAAAAATGATTGAGTTGGTGACCTAGGTCGTGACCTTCTGCTAGGGAGGGTGAAAGTGGGTCACGATAAATAAGGTGGATTAAGGGTTAAAACGCTGGTGACCCAGTTAGCCTGATCTTCTGCTTGGGATGGTCTAACACCTGTTGTAAATTTCTGAGGTCAAATGCTCTAGAATGCATCAATGTCCAATAATTGTAATAACAAGTGTACTGCGTCATCTATAGTGTCATCCCGCCGTCATTCCTCTTACCCTCCAAATTCTCTATTCAGTTGGTCTCATTGAAGATGGGGCGTATCCGACTTTAATGAAGACGGGTTAGATGCCCTCTCATAAGGAGGTAAGTGGGAAACAAAATGGATCTTCACTTGCCCTTCCCCTTGCCCCCCACTTGCCTCCTTGTAAGAAGGGATCCGACTCGTCTTCATTGAAGACGGATATACCCGTCTTCAATGAAAATTTGTGTTCTCTATTTAACTACTTTATCCACTTTTTAAAAACTCCGTCCCAATTAATAATTTACATTTACTTTATTATTATGCAATAGGACAGAAGCAGTAAGTCCTAAACTGTAAAATAAGAAAGTCTTATTTTATAAACGTAAATTCTTATTTAAGACGGATATATTCATCTTAATCTTAAGACGGATCAAATATTTTATATATAAGATAAAAACCGAATGTATTGATATTAGCAAAAAGTTTATTTTTTATTCGTATGTGTTTGGTAAACGGCATATCCTGATAACATATTGGTTAAAATCTACCGTTTTTGAATGTGTTGCTAACCGTCTACTGACTATACCATATGCAAATCAGTTGGTCTCTCTTATGACGGGTCATAAATAGTAACGAAGGAACAAATTATTATTTATTTATCATATAATAGTCTTATATTATCATAAATTGATGACATTTACCTGTCACACGATTATAACACGTCACAAATGAGAATTTGTGAAATTGTACTTTTAATTAAATTAAAGTATTGTGTTCATTACTTGTAACTCTACCTAAAACTAAAACAAAGCGTCTTCAGCTTGTGACGGATAATGTCCGTTAATGAGAATTTGTGAAACTAGAATGCAGCTAAGACAGAGACGCAAACATATAGTGTGATGGACAAATTGGTGCGTGCGGCTTATTCAATTCAAACGATGTTGTGTTGGTTTATCCAATTACTCAATTTTGACATTATGCAATCAAGTCATAACCAACAAGTTTAATGTTGACATGATTCAAAGTTCAAAAAGATGAAAAATATTACCTCTCATAACTTTACACGCCATTAGTATTATCACGTGTTTCTGTTATTTTTTGTATTCATAGTTTGGCTCGTCATAATGACAAGTGTTAGGAAAGATCTGGTTTAATCACAAGTAATTATGACGAGCCAAACTATCATTTGTTTTAATATTAAAACGGGTTAAATATCTTCCCTCATAGATATCTCTATAGTATAAAAGCCGAGACATTATTGGTTTATTATTTTTAGGGGTAAAAAAACCTTTATTTTAGCAGAACCCTCCACATTCTATGTACACGATTAATTACCCTCTTTCATTTTTTTTTTTAATTATTCTCTCCCCAGCCTATTAGTTACTTTACTGATTCCAAATATTAATACTCCGTACAAAACATATGTTAAAATATATAATTGCAAACCTCAAAAATCAAAAAATTGTAAAATTAAAAAAAATGAATTAAGAATTACAAATAATTTCTCTACAAAATAACTAGTTTTAGGCCCGTGCAACAAAATTGCACGGGTTAATTTTATAATTATAATAGTCATGCGAGTCGGCGTCAATGATATGGGTTCAACCCCCATCAGTTTAAAACCACTTTCATAATTCCCTTTACTTTTTAATATTTTAAAGTGTCTCGAGTAATAGAGATAATATGAATCTTTATATCACATAGATCGTTTCATAATTCATGAACAATCTATAATTACAACAAAGGTGTTAATTTATGTGTTATTTTCATTGATAAAAGTGTTTGATGTATTTAATGTAAACAACAATAATACAAATATGAAAATTACTAAAAAAAATACATAAAATAAATTACAGCGAATAAATTAAATAATAGTAATACTAAACTAAACTACCCATTTACATGTTTAATAGTATTATCAGTCCATTTTAAGAGAAAAAAATTATTTACCAATTTACCATTTTATGAGCAAAACTCAACTGCCMAACTCACCATTTTTATTTGACATTAAATTGATAACCGAATAGCATTCTTATACCATAACCTCCAAATTTATTTCTTACTCCATATCTCATTGGTTTTCTAATTCCAACTTTCCTACTTTCACAACTCCGYYGCCAAACCTCCGCCACCTTCCTCATCTCACCAACACTTTTCATAAAAAAAACTCCACCAACTCCGTCATCACACTCATTAAAAATCAACACTTTCAAATATTTCCATCTTCATAAATATTCATCCCTCTTTTGATGGGTGGTTAAGGACGGTCTTTTATTAAGCTTTTTTCCTTGTCGTTTTGTATTATTATATGAATTTAATTTTGTTTAATAATTTTTTTAAGGTARTCAATAATTTCAATCAACTGATGTAATTACTTTTTAATAATTTTATTTAAGAGATATATTCTTGATTTTACAGCTAATTTAAAATTTTATTATTATTGAAAAATGATTTGTTTTAGTATTTTTTATTCCTTTCGACCGGTGTGGTAATTATAATTGTTGTGATATTAATGATTTTTTTTTATTCTTACTGCAACAAATCACAGCATTAATTTAAATTCTATAATTTTGCTGAATGATTTAGACAATGTTTTCTATTAAAAAAATAAACTATACTTTTTTTCCAATTTTTTTAATTAATTAGAGAAATCAGATAATTTTCCAGAACAATCTATTAGATTAATTTTTCACCATATTAACTAAATAATAGTTATTAATTTTTTTTTTTTATTTTGTGCTCCATAAATTATATATCTAATGTTTTTTATTTAATCAGTTTCCTTAAATTATCCAAGATCTTAATTTTTTTACTATAATTTTTATTTAGTATATCAACTTATATATTTAGTTATTTGTATACTTTTCATTTTATTGATGAAAATAAACATAGGTAGATATTTATTGATTTAAACTTTGAATGGAATAAGAAAGAAGGAGAGAGGGTAATTAATTAGTTTAATAATGGTGGAGACCCTTTGTTTTTTCATTCCCTAATATTTAGCAGTCAATAAGGAACCTTTAAATGTTTCAGCTTTTATAGTATAGAGATGAATAAAAAATTCATATAATCATCGTAGAAAAGTAAACAACAAAAAAATACTTTCGGGGAAAAGACAACTGCACGCGAAAATCAAAAGCTTTAAAACGTAAATATATTTTCAAAAAAATATACTAATTCTTGAGCAAAAAAAATCGAAAAAAATGGATACGAGTATATAATACAAAAAAATAATGGAAAAAAAAAACAATAAATGGTGGATCTACCACCCTGTCCTGAATGACGCAAATTAATGTTTGAGGCAAACATTTAACCTTTTTTTATTTGGTTATTCCTCTTGAAGAAACCATTAAATCGAAAGAGACATACATGCATTTATTTAAAAAATATTGGTGAATTTGGAAAGATATGAAAGTACATGGACGCGCTGTTTAGAAGAAGGGCTAAGGTTCATATACTAGGGAGATGGGTGACTAATTTTAGAGAAAGCGTTGAGGAAATGTATAGCCGTATAAAGAGGCGGATATACATGGTTAGAAATTAGATTAGAATTACATTAGGTTTTAGGGTTGAGCTGTTGGGGTGTATTGTGTCGTGTATACATGGGAGATGTAATGGGTTCAATTGGATGGACTTGGCTCCATTTGTAATTTTATTTAGATTTTTGGCGTATATTCTGTTATTGGCTTCTAACACTTAGACGTATTTGTTATGTTTTTCGACGCTATATATTGTCGATCACAAATTTTTCATTTAAGAGGGGTTGATTTGTCTTAAGCTTAAAACGAGTCGAATTGTTAGGATAAGATAAAAGAAAAGTCTCTAGATATTAGCAAAAATAGTCGTCTTATCTAAGCAAGTGGTGTAATATTTGACCTATTTTACTTTTCGATATATTTAGCTTTATTCCATGTATTAGACCATATTGTCAATGTATTTGTGTTGTCGTTTATAGAAGCGCAAATAATTATCAATATTTTATTTTTTTCGTGCATTTGTTAGGTTTGAAATTAAATATACTTTTTTTTTTAATTTATATGTTCATGTATTTACTGATAGCGCTTACTATTACGACCCGTGCATTTTTTTGCACGGGTTTAAAACTAGTATAGAACAAATCTTTTGTTTTTCTCTCTTTTTTTTTTTTGTCTGTTTTGGTCTGATTTATTTCCTAGGCGTGTTTAACCTGTATTTAACTTAGAACAGATATATTCGTCTTAAAACAGAATTAGGCAAATAAAAAGTGAGAAACACAGAAATGTAAGTGACGAAGGAACTGAGATCACGCAGACAAAGAAGTTGAAGGAATATTCTGGGGGATTAGGTCGTTTGGGTGACGTCACCACTAACGATACTCACGTTTTTCACTTTTTCGGTCCATCATGTTCATCCAGTACGTGAACGTCCTGCCTACACGCCAATCATTGGCCTTTCAAAAACCAAGTCCTCGTGGGGCGTTTTCAGTGGGGGTTCATGGGGTTCAATTGAACCCCCACTAATTCTAAGATAAATATTTTACAGAACAATATTAAACATGTATTTGAAAGTGGTGTGGTGGATAGGAGTTGCTTATATGTGCCTGTGATTAATACGTAATTAATAAGCTACAATTTACAAGTACCTTGGTAATAGTTGGTATAGCCTCCAACATTAAATATAACGAGTCTTTTATTGCTTCACTTTTGAGAACGTCATTGCTCATTCATGGACGAGTTTTACTTAATCATGGACTTTTTGTCATAATTTTTCCATCACATGCCCTTTTCTAAAAAACAAAGAAC
>VHZZ01000165.1:62816-79031 GCA_009801015.1 Silene noctiflora
AGGCAGTTGGGTGTAGGTGTCTGGGGCGGTGGGGCAGAGGAGGGAGCAATGAGACGGTGGTTGGTGGGGATGGTGGTGGTGGTTGATAATTGATGAAAGGGAATTGAAAGGGTTTAATTGATTTGTGAACAAAAAATGGTATTGTATGACAAGGGTACAATGGTCATTCTTGTCCATGATTGAGTAAATCATGTCCATGAATGAGCATGACCCTTTGAGAAATTATATTTTATTTGTTAACTTTTCTTTCTTTTTTTTTCTAAAGAAGATAATGTTTATATAATATAATTCGATTTTTTAATGTAGTATAAGTCTTTTTTAAATATCAAGAAAATAATATATCTCATCAAAACGCATCGGAAACTATGTGTGAATATCTCTTGCAATTTTGTTACGAAAATATGTCGTAAAGTTTCGGTAGTATTATTGATACATTGGTATACATGAATATGCATCGTTTAGAAAATTTTATTAATAAACTTGAACCCCCATAGGTAAGTTCCTAGAAACGCCACTGCTCGTACATCGAGTGTATCACGTCATGGTACATCCTATTTATTGAGATATTAAAATTAATTAAAATATTCCAGAATAATGAAGCAAAATTTCCGTAGAATAAAGCCGAGATTTCTCACTAACCAAGGTGTACGATAGTCTAAAATTTTATAATATAATTTTCATAATTAGATGATTATATCTTGATCAATTTCTATATCTAATATGAGAATTCAATGGATTATTTGATTCTTGCTCAAATTGTTAAGATTTTTGGAAATGTATCATCGAAAATACGTTACTTCGAGTAACAAATTATACTAGAATTGGTAAGACACTTGAACAAATTTAGATGAAATATGTCCCGTTGTTGCATGAAATTTCCCATACTATATTTAAATATACTGTAGTAGAATTTGATTATGACCATATTTTACTTCTCAATAGATGACAAACGTACAAGATAATCTAATGGATTTTTTGATTAAAATATATATCTTATAATTAGATACACTTTTCGACTCAGTTACTCCTTTATTTTTAATTAAAATTAAAATATGTCTTATAAATTATAATAAAAATACAAATAAATAATTGAGACAGTACAATAGGAGAATTATATTCTTATAACATAGACATTGTGACGGGGCCAAGATTTTCCCTTAGGAGGTGATAAATTTCAGCGAGGATTAACAGATTATTAATGACATAAAATAAACTTGAAAAATTCTAATTAAAATAGCAAATTTTCATTTTTATTAAGGTAACCCCATTTATCCGCCACTAATTAAAGATCGATATCGAACATACTCAATATGTAAAAGTAAAAACATGTACTTTGGCTTCCATCCCACCACCCTACAAGTTATCAAACTAAACTCCCTTTCGTTCCAACTCTATAAATACTATCCCTACCCTACAATTTCTTGTATCTCCCACCACAAAAAAAACTTCTTCAATCATACCTCAATTTCTCCTAATTACCTCCTTTCTAATTAATCCCATTCAAACATCTTTACTAGTTTCATAATCCAAATACATCTTTTAATAATTACCTAAATCAAATAAAAAAATGGAACAAAACAAAACTCATCACCTTGTATTAATCCCGACACCGGGAATGGGCCATCTGATTCCCCTGGTAGAACTCGCTAAGCGAATTCTAAATGCCCACCCGTTCACAATTTCCTTCTTAATTTTACATGAAGGGTCCCAGGCACGGACAAAGTCCGTGCTGGGAGCCCTCCCTGAGGGCAGGGTAGACTCCTACTTCTTACCCCCGGTTAACCTAGATGACCTATCCCCAGACACAAAAATCGAGACTAGAATTTCCCTTGCCCTTGCCCGTTCCAGACCGGCTATCCGGGACCACCTTAGGGGCTTACAAGCTATGCCTCATATCCGCCTCGCGGCGGTTGTGGTTGACCTATTTGGCACGGATATGTTTGACGTGGCATTTGAATTTGGCCTGAAACCGTACTTGTTCATGCCTTCAAATGCCATGTTCATCTCATTTATGCTCCATCTTCCGAAACTTGATTCACAAGTTAAAACCGAGTTTCGAGAAATGGATGACCCGATAAAATTACCCGGGTGTGTCGCGCTACATGGAAAAGACCTTGTTGACCCTGCCCAAGACAGGACGAACGACGCTTATAAAAGGCTACTAGACCATGCAAAGAAGTACACATTAGCCGAGGGTATAATGGTCAATTCATTTAACGAGTTAGAAAAAGACACCCTCAATGTGTTACAAAACCCCGAACCGGGTTTTCCACGGGTTTATCCGGTCGGGCCATTAATCCGGACAGATGGCAATGACGGGGTCGATGAGTCGGGTTGTTTGACATGGTTGGATAAGCAGCCACGTGGCTCGGTCCTATTCGTTTCGTTCGGAAGCGGTGGGACCCTATCCTATGATCAATTAGATGAGCTTGCTCATGGTTTGGAAATGAGTGAACAAAGATTTTTATGGGTGGTGAGGCCACCAAATAATAAAATGGCTAATGGTGCTTATTTTACTAATGAAATTGAAAGGGACCCACTACATTTTCTACCAAAAGGATTCCTAGAAAGAACCAAAGGACGGGGCCTAGTCGTTCGTGACTGGGCCCCGCAAGTTCAGGTTCTTAACCACGAGTCAACTGGGGGATTTATATGTCATTGTGGTTGGAACTCGGTTTTAGAAAGTGTCGTCCATGGTGTCCCCTTAATTGCATGGCCGTTGTACGCTGAACAGAAGATGAACGCAGTTATGCTAGTCGAAGGGTTGAAAATTGCTCTACGACCTAAGACCGACGAGGAATCAACGGTAATTGGCCGGGTTGCGATTGCAACGGCCGTCACGGGGTTAATGGAAGGTGAGGAAGGGAAGCAAGTAAGGTATAGGATGAAGGAGCTTAAGGATGCAAGTTCTAGAGTACTTGGTGTAGAAGGGTCATCTACAAGGGCACTTTCGGAATTGGCTAGAAAATGGACATCGCACTAGTCATTAAATTCGACAATTGTATGGAAGATGTGTGCATAGACTGCATACTGTCACATATACAAGTTATTTGTTTGTAGTTGGTTTTGATTATGGTTTTGATTACTATGAAGCATTGTTAATTGGTTGTTTTAGTCATTTATTTTTTACATTTTCGATTTGAGTCTACATGTACAAGTCGATAATCCATCACATAATATACAATTTACGAATTATGATACAAGTTTTCGATAATTCATCACATAATACGTTTTTTTTAATTGTATGTTTTACTCACTTAAGTATTTCTTTACATTTTTCGATATAGGTTGGTAATTTATAGTTTTCGATGCAAGTTTGACTGTAAAAATAAAGTGAATATATAGTTTGGAATTGGTAGGAGAAAATATATAGTTTCGACAAAAAGTCATTTTTTTTAAGTTCAGTTAAGAAAAATAATCTCATTTCAGCTCCTATAAGTTTAGTTTAGAAAACTTAAGTTCCTATAAGTTCAGTTCAATTCAGCTCCTATAAATTTAGTTAAAAATACTTAAGCGCAATTGATCATATCCAATCTCTTATAAGTTAGGCTCATATAGGTTTCATTCAATTTCTATAAATTCAGTTCAGAAAGTTAAGCTTCAATAAATCGAGTTCGTTCATTTCTATAAAATTAAGTTTAAAAGAACATGACTTAATTTATAGGGAAAATGCACATGGTACCCTTCAAGTTTGACATTTTTCCCAAAATACCCAATTTTTTGTTCCGGAAAACTTTAAGAGCTCATAACTCGTGTTTACGAGTTCATAATGTTACGATTTTTTTTTTCCAAATTGATCATCTTTCACAGTACTACAAGTTGAAAAAAAATTTGTCGAGTTCTGAGCTCATGACCAAGAGATATGGTCCCTCAAAGTTTGTTCAGTCAAAAACACTTTGACATACAAAAACTACTAGCCACGGGATCCAAATACGACAATTTTTTTTTTCAAATCATAATTCTCAGAAAGATAAAAAAAATAAAAAAAATGTCACTTTCTGAACTCGTAAACACGATTTATGGCCTCTTAAAGTTTTCCGGAACAAAAAATTGGGTATTTCGGACAAATCAGCAAACTTCAAGGGTACCGCGTGCATTATCCCTAATTTATATGGGCTAGTTTGAAGGTCATGTCTTACTCAATAATTTGGATGAATATTTGTATATTAGTATAATTAAATTCTATACATTTTAAGTGGTTATACGTACTTTTCTTTCAAACATGTGAGGATGCAAAATTAAGTTAAATTGTTTACGTATGGCCACCAATTTTAGTTGCCTAGAAGGTGCGACTTAGAAGCATTTGTTCAAATTCATGTCACATTTGATCCAATCGATTCTAGACGTAGGCCCTCTTGTGTGATTAAAATCGTTGCTCTTAGGCCTACTAAATGGGTCGTTTAATCGCGTCATCGTTCAGCTTGGGTGGTTACGAGTTATGACTAATTCTAATATTTCTTATTTAGGACAACTACATTTATGTTGTTGCCATATAGACAAAACAATTGTTAGGAAAACCTGAATGTTAACCGGATTCGAACAAAAGTTATAAGTAGGTTTTATAAGAATTACTATGTATAAGACTCTGTTTGGCAAAATTAACTGAAAAGGTAGTTGAAACCTGAAAAAGTAGTTGAAAACTGAAAAGCTAACTAAAACCTGAAAAGCTAATTGATAAAGTAGCTGAAAATTAGAAACTGATAAGTTAGCTGATTATTTAAAAAAATTGTTTAGCAAACTAACTGAAAAGGTATCTGATTTTGATCAAATTACGTAAAAGGATATGATAATTATTTAGTAGTATAGATTTAACGAGTAAAAAAGGAAAATCAAATCAAATCAGGTACCTGAAATCTCAAATGCTACTCTAGGTAGCATTTCATTTCAAAATAAGCTACTTGCCAAACGCTTACAAAAAAATAAGGTATCTGAAATTTTGGTCAAATAAGCTACTTTGACCAAATCAGATATCTGAAATGTCTTGCCAAACAGAGCCTAAATTTAAAACCGGAAAAAGAAGCTAGAAAGACAACAAAGGATATTACATGTATATCTAACGTACAAATATTGAACTCTAAAACCTAATCAAACAAACATGTAAAACTAGAAACACTCTCGTGTCTACTTGTACAACATTAGGTTTGTTATAACAGAATGTATACTATTACTATACGTCTATAAACCAAATGAATTCGATGTGCTGGTTGCTCACCTTCCTTATCCGTCAAGGGTTTGATTCATGTCTATGGAATTGGAGGAGGCTCTTTGGCTAACCGTTTATCTCTTAATGAGAGCACCTGTGAGGCTGTGATGAGGGAATTATACATTGTTGTCGGCCATTGACAAACCCGGTTTACACCAAAAACACAAAAATATTATAGCCTATACCCTGTACTTGCAGATTTTCTAATTGGGCCAAACTCAAAACAAATTTGGATCAAGTGGATCAAGATCCAGCAACTGGCCCAAAGCTCCGAATGAGAATTCAAAGTCATCCATAGTAGGAGAATTGCTAACCGAGTTTTGACCCGAATTCGAGTCATTAATATCGGATTCCGAAGTCTGGACTTTAAGCCCAACGCCCGGCCCACTTATCACACAAGGCGATTCGGGAAAATAATTAGACCCCGATGTCGTCGGGGACCCAAATTCCAAAAACTCAACGTCAACTGAGGGCGCGTTGAATGAAAAACACCGGAATATTTGGGCCTTATCCTCGGAACTGGGTTTGATTTCTACTTCGCCTTTTGGGCCTAGCCCAACAAAAACTTCTTGGGCAGGAGATACAGGGTAATGTTGTGATGGGCTTTGTGGAGATTGGGTTTTTTTCCGTTGGTATTTGGGCTGGTGGGCCAAAACCGGGCGCTTTTTGGGTTGGACCGGTTCAAGATTTGGCCCAGGGTAGCAAGTGTGTTCACCTCTGTACATTACTTGGTAAATGGATAGGTCGACATCAGATCGTTGGACTTGTTTAGAGGCCGCACATCCTTTCGAGTATCGATGGGTACATCGGTAATATCCCCTGAATAATTTTAACAACCAAATATAGTTAGTTAACGGAAGCGGAATAAATGAACAAGTAGAATATAATGATTAATTAATTCGGGCTATTCTAACGTATGATTTACTGATACATATCAAGCGATAATTTTAATACGGAATAAATGAACATGTAAAAATAATAATTAATTAATAACTAATAAGTAACATGACTTTCCTTAAAAATAAACAAATGAAACGACATTTTTAACCAAGTTAATTTTAGCCATTTGGATTTAGACAATTATTTAAGTTACAATAAAGGGACTAGTAAAAAAATGTTAGTTTTACCGGTTTTACATTCTCGTTACAAATTATTCTCATTTATAAAGGCAACTGATCTGATTAAAACTGTTATAACTTAAACTTATCTAAAATTTTTCTTTATACCTTTATTTAATTGGGGTAAAAACCGTCTTACCCAATAATCATGAAAATAATATTTGGTGGATAATTACCATGGTAAAAAAATGTAGTATGTGAATTAATGACTCAAGAAGCATGATCACATGAGTGCCGCAAGTAGCATCAAATTAAATATTAAATATTAAATATTAAATAGCTGTATAGTTGATAGTTCTAAATGCAAAGCCCCCACTTCTTACCTTCTTTATGATTAGCCGCCCACAAATTTAATGAATTTTTTCACTTCAAAAGTTCACTTTTGTTTGGATCAAGTTTTTCCACCTAACTAACTCAATCCTCCTTTTCCACTAATTTCTCTTATCAAATCATTTCATGGTATAGTTTATCACTAAATATATCATCCATTATTATCCATATAGTAAAGATAATCACTTGATAAATTTGAAGTACTTAAAATATTCGAGTTTTATATCTGTTTTTTTTTTGTTTAATTTCAGCTCATTTCAATTCAGTTTAGCTCTATTTCGTTTAGTTATGTTTAGTTTCAGTCAAATCTTTAAAGGTCATCTATTCATAAAATTAACTCTTAGTTCAGCTTCATCCACTCTATTCAATTTAGTTCAATTCAGCTTTACTTTATTTAATTCAATTAAGCTTGTTTCAGTTGAAAAGAACCTGACCTAATATTATATTTGTCATTATGAATCGTTTAGTACTCGCCCTTTAGGTCAGGTAAGACTATAAGATTATATAACCTTCGAATTTCAATAGTTGTGCGATTTTAAGATGCTAAACTCAAATTAATTTATGTGATCATAGATCACACATATGTATAACTTGTAAAAGATGCTTTTATTTTACACCTAGCCATGTTAAATTCACCACCAAGTTGAGTTAAGATTATTAAGAAAATTAATTGGACAAATTCATTAGAATCCAATTTTGTAATGCAATTTGTGTATCATTATGAAATGGCCCTATCGGATTTATAGGTGCTTTTTATTATTAGAAAATGCCAATAAAATCAATACAAAAGGCATAGGATGATAGGTCCATCCACTTGCACATATGACAAATAAGCCACTAGCTCAAGATCATAGGACCCATGTAACACTTATTTTTAGGTAAACATTTTTGTGGCAAATATTACTTCACGTTTCAGTTTGTGACGGATAGTGTCCGTCACAACTAAGACGCTTTGATATTACTTCAATTTGATAGGTCAATTAATTTTTATTTTCTTTTAGTACACAAAAAGTTGGTGTGTGGTAAGTTTTGTATAAAAACATAATATTGTGAAAATAATCTCTCTTTTTATATAAGCTTATTTACTACGCAATTAAGATATTTTTAAAAATTTTAATGTAAAATATTTAAATAATAAATATTTATAATTGTTTAAAACAGGTTTATTAAAACAAGTATCATACATGACTCAAAAATGAAAATCAGTTATTAAAACAATTTGTTTTATAAATTGAATTTATCAAATATCATAGCGGTATCAAGTATCAACTTTGTTTATGTGCGGACAATTACATACAAAATTTATTATTTGTTTGTTTTATATGCTTCGTGTTATTTCATTTTCGAGCTTAGTCATGTATGACATACAATGGCATACAAAAATAATGATGTAATATTGCTTGTGTCAACTTTAAATGTCATGACTATCGAATCTGTTAAAGCCTCTATCCTAAAGTTTGTGATTATATTCATATATTTTTAGCTCATTTATTGTAATTGATTGTTATTTAGTCATTATCCTAAATATGTTTTTTATGTCATTTACCAAATATTGAGTTACCTTTCAAACTTAATCACCTACCTTATTAGCTTTTATTTTTCACCTTTTTTTTATTTAGCTTTTTCATTTTCAGCTAAATTTCCAAATTATAATTAACGTTTCAATCAGTTTTACCAAATATAGGCCGACTATTATAATCTTATTCTATTTTTTGACATTTCTAAACAATTTGTCTCCCATTACAACATACTTTTTTTCCACAATTTATGCGAGATTCGTACGAGACAAAAAAAAAATATTCAATCCCAAGTGGGAAATGGACAAAATGGTATACCCTAAACCAAAAGGCAACATCATTTTCCCATACTTTTTGACAAAAAAATATTAGAAATAAAAATAAATTATTTGCACTTTAGAACTTTGATGTACTATCAAACTCAAATGATCACACTTGAGTTATCATTATTCATTGATAATTTAGCTGTTAGAATTGAGCATATCAGCAATTATTCTACATACGATAATATATACACAAATTCTCATTTAATACAAAACCCGTTTTAACATTAAGACTGATTAAATATCAAACAAATTCCCTATATACTAAAAAATTAACAAAACTCTAATTTTTCCCGCTCAAGTTTCCCTCCTAATTATTCAGCTCCTAATAGTGGTCCTCACTCTCTATTAATCTCATTATGATGCTCTTTATATTTACATGCCATAAATAAACAAAATATTTCTTAATAATTTATCTTTACTCAAAAAATCATTTGTTAATATTTTATTTATGCTTTTAGTGGATGTAAATATGTAATCATATATAATATTATTATATTAAAACAATGTTGACAAAATAATATTCACATAACACACAAATCTTAATCGCTCTATTTTACAACTCATCATATGAGACAGAACGATAGTATAGTTTCTCTTAAATTTCAAAATGAGTTAAATTATTGTAAATTAATTGTTATAAACTCTAATATCCTCCTCTAAAAAAGTCATACTATTCCGTAGTAATTAGTACAAGTATGTCTTATAACTTTTATTAAAAAATAAATAATTAACTAAATCTTTATTACTCACCTTGGAAATTTAGCTCCTAAGATACCCTTTTGCCCATATTTTCTCCAACTATATCCATCATCTAAAGGGCCTTCAAGCCCATTAAATACTTTATCTGGGCTTATTTGCACTGTCTTTGTCCACCTTGGCATCATTTTCCTATAACAAAACCCGCAAATATATTAAAACAACCAAATAAACAGACGGTAATTAATATTTAAACTTTACCGACTAAACTAACTGATTATCGACAAATAAAAAAAAAAACTGAAAGACGGTTTACCTTCGCTTGCTCGACGGAACCTCAAGAGATGATTTTTGGCTTTTTGGGTTACTAACACTAAAATTTTGAGGTAATTCCAAATGATCAACATGGTTGTTTGGAATTAAAGGGTTAATTTGTTGAGCAATTGTGATTGTTTTATCAAAACTTGACATCATTTTTTCTATTAATGATAAGTATTTGAAGGGTTCATCATGATGATCATCATCACATGATGAAATTGTTGATTTGTTTGTGATTTGAATTTGGAGTTGTTTGGCAGATTCTAACCCTTGAAGTAGCTCACTTATTATTTGAGCTCTTTGATCAAATACTTGAACATTTTCCATTTTTTATTTTCACACAAATTCAATAAAATTGAGCAGAAATTATTAATAAAAAAGGGTGATATTTTGGAAGAAGTTAAAAAATGTGATACTACAAAAAAAAAAATATTTTATATAAGAATAAAAAATAGAGTATGTGTTGATGAGGATGGTTTATATATATGGAAATGTATAAGAAATTAGGAAAGGATTTTATAAGAAAATGAATAAATTAAATAAGTGAGAGTGAGATATAAAATGGATTTTCTTGGAAAAGATAAGGAAATAATGTGGAAAAAAATGATGAAAAAAATCTAAATTGTTTAAATTGTGGGTGTAATTTCATGAGTTTTGTATACTTTATTTGTGTGAGTGAGGGAGTGAAAGAAGAATGTGGGAGGAAAAAGAGGCTTGAGTTTTGATGAGTGAAAATGAGTCATAGGGAGGATATATATATATATAGGAGAAACATGCATTACAATTTAATCCATTTATCTCGACGGTAAACTATTGACTGGAACGGAAGAAGTACAAACTAAAAAGAAAAATTAAATGAGAAAAATATACTGAGTAAGTGTCGATCGTTTGTTTTACTTTTGATTAAAAACCTCCTCCTTATAATGAATATATAGGGTAAATAAATGAGTGGGACAGGAAGAGTATTCGAGTAACATAGTTACGTTTAAGACATCGGTAAGTTTTTTGTACTTTTTCTTTTGTAGAGAAAATCAGTATTATTAATAAAAAGTCATTGTTAGAACTTGGATTTTTTCATTTTTCATCAAATTATTGAACCCTAAATATGGTATAATAATCCACGTACCTAGAAGAAAAGAAAAAAAAGATAAATACTAAATAGTACAGATTTTTCATTTGACATTTTCCACAAGCTTGTGATCAAACATATATACATCAATAGGTCTTACCGATAATCGGATATATCCGTCACAAGCTTGTGACGGGTTAAATATTATCCACATGAGTAGATAAGACAAAAAGTAAAATGCATGGGGAATTACAAATGACTTGTCTTATCCTCCCGTGTGGGTTTTGTTTAACCCGTCGGATAACGACCGTCACAAATGAGAATTTGTGTATATAAATATACTCTGTCAAATTAATGTTGTTTTAGGCAGAAGGACAGATTGACAGAAGGTTATTAAATTTTTTTTTGGTACATTGTAATATTATTGGTGCATTTTCTGAAGCTATAGTATATAAGTAAATTTATTTATGTACAAAATGCCAAAATGTGAAAATATTAGATTAAAAAAATAATGGATAATTATCAAGTGTCACAACTTGAATCTCACGTTCATTCCAACATACCTTGAACGCGCATGAACTATACTTATTTATACAATTAGTTATTTTTAATTGGTGAAATAATTATTTTATTATTGCAACAATTATTTTATTATTACAACTATATTACAAGAATACGAGTATGTAAGTAGATAACTATCAGATGTATCAGTCTGTCTCATTGTAGACTGCCACTATCCAGCTGAAGACGGATAGTGTCACTCTCACAAAATGTAAGTGTCACTTACATTTTGTGAGAGAGAAATTATCCGTCTTCAACTTTAAACGAATAGTTTCGGGTCTGTTTACAATGAGAATTTGTGTAGATGTAAAATGTATATTATTGTGTATGAATTATGAAGTACCGACTAGGCTACGAGTAGCCTTGTTTTGTTTTCTTTCGATCCTTTATATACGCGGATCTCTTTAAGCATAGATCGTTTAGGGGGTGTTTGGTTCACACAAAAAATGTATGAGGTATGGGTTTGGAATGAGCCAAACCCATACCAAGTGTTTGTTTCACAAATACAAGGGTTTCATACCCATACCTCAAACCCATGAGGTATGGGTTTCTCATACCCAAGGAGGGGGGTGGGTATGAGATTGATACCCATGGGTATCAAATTAGAATGAACAAATATATGAAAACAAAAATATGGCATATTATAAATCCAATTTTTTATATACTTATTTCATTAAATAATTATTTTCATGATTTTATAATATTAAAAATTATTATTTCAAATATTTTATTTTATGCATTTTAACCTTAATTGAGTTTCAAACCCATACCACCCAAAATTGAAACAAACACAAGGTATGAGGAATCAAGTTCCAAACCCATACCACCCGGGTATGATTCCTGATTCCAAACTCATACCCGTGCACGAAACAAACACCCCCTTAGTAGTATCGAACTCTCGATTTATTTAGTTATTTATATGTCTTTTAATATTAGTCACTCTGAGACTCTTGAGTATATCATTCTTATTTATGAGTGAAGCTTTTTTGTCTTATTTCGGTCTTTTATTTTATGTCTTATTATTTCTTATATTAATATATAATATATTATTTTGTACTCCGTATCACATCAAAATTTGTGTAAATCATATGTGACACAAGAAGTCGGGTAGATTATTCATTCTCCTTACTTACCCTGGTTGCTTAACTATTATTGTTCAGTTACAGGGATATTCTCTCACAATATATATATAGTAATTATAACGCTATTTTAGAGTACACATTAATAATCTAATTTTAAAGTATTTACAAGAATATTATGGCGAGCCTTTATTTATTTATATTACAAGAGTGTGCTTCAAAAGCATACGTTGTAGAAACCGTAGTTTTAAATTTCCAACATCTTGGAAATAATACTCCCTCTTATTCACTCTTTTGTTTCCATTTCATGTGGGCACAATACTTAAGAAATATAATAAATTATGCATAAAGGAGGTTGGTGGGGTTTGTAGATTGGGGAGAGGGGTAATTAATTAGGTGTTAAATAAGAAGTTGTGGACCATAAACATTAAAAAATGAATAAAATAAAGGTAAAAGAGTTGGGTGGGGTTTGGTGATAGGAGAGAGTGAGGAATAAAATAAGAGTATAAGTTACCAAAAGAGGAAAGGGGAAGAAAACCTGAATAATCCGTTTAAGGAAATAGGGAAGAAAACAGTGAGTAGGAGGGAGTAATTTACAATAATTATGGATTTTAGTTGTTCTGTTAAACTAAAAGTTAAATAATCGTTACCATCCAGAGGAATTCAATGTGATCATTGTGACGTTACATGATAAATTTATCTTTATAAATGCCCTGTTTAAGACATTATTAAGTTAAGACCTCTCACAATTCCCTTTTCATTTTATTATTTAAATCGACTGTGGGTATTTTTTGAGTTAAAACCGCTTCATACTATTACCTTAGTCCAATCAAGTAGCAACCCCAATAAATGCATAGCCAAAATAAAACAATACGGAGTAATACACAAAAATATAAGTAATAAACATGAAAGATTTTGTCAAGAAAATGTGACATTAAAAAAAATCCGTACAAAATGTTTGAGACAATGTAGGCTATGAGAATTGAGAAGAAGACGTTTGAAAAAGTCAATATTCAAAGAATAAGAATCTTCCAACTCTCTTCCGCGTTGCTTCTTTGCTACTCGTTTATTTAAAAAAGCATTATTTTTTATTTCCAATTAAAATTAATTTTAATAAATAAAATTAAATATAGTAATAAAGTTGAAAATGACGCAAAATGGTTCGTCATGGTCGCCACCCTTGCTTACGTTTGGGGTCCATACATAATTATTGAATTAATTAAAAGTGATAATTAGTGTGTGTGAACTGTGTGTGATACCCTCCATCCTTTTGTGTTTCAATATTAACATTGAGTCTAGAATCTAGATGTATTTCAATTTTGAAGTATGTATTATCATCATACATTGTTTTGTTATCGGTTGCGGAGTCAGGATTTGAGTTCAGGGGGCGAAAATTTTTAGGGGGCGGATGGGGAATAATATAAGGGACATTCGAAAAAAAATTCGAAAAATTTAACTAAAAACTCAACCGCTAGGGAGGCGGCCGCCCCTGCTAGCCCCCCGGCTCCACCATTTGTTGTTGATTTGTTGGTTTTTAGTTGTAGACTCTTCAATTATTCATTTGGCTTAATAGGTAAATCTCGCCGGTCCGAGAATGTTGACGATACTGCAAATATCAATTAGTTTAGTTGGTAAAGAGAGATAGTGTTCATGATCTGAATTCAAACTCCATCAACATTAGAATCTCCCTTATAGCTCCTTTAAGCACGAGCGCACACACAAAAAGAAAAAAAAAACATGTTGATGATATTTTTGAGTTATTGAAATACATTGCCAGTTGAAGCCTTAACTGTTCGACTAAGTACGTACATTGTTATTATGTAATTATATACGGAGTACTTTGTCACCGGATGTTCAATATTTGATTACTTTTAACTAGAATATCATTTGCAAAAAGTAGAAATGTAAATAGGTGAGTAAAGGTAGAGTATACTCTTCCGTCCAAGAAAAAAAAGTTAAGAGTACGTATACTAATTTGCTGAAGCAAAATATATATTTACCTCAAATACCCAAGATTGTTTTAACCTATTTTTTTACTGGATAATCGTAACACATTTTTCTTTGAAATGTAAAATAATTAATAAAAATAAAAGTAATTGATATTTTTCTTATATTACCTAGAAATATCATAAGCTTATAACTATCACGAGTAAGAATAGTTGTTATCGAATATGGAAGTTATATATTAATGAAACATACAAAAACTAAAATTAAAAACAATTGATATCTTTGTTATGAACTTTTGGAATATATTATCATTCATGAGTAAGCTGTTTTTAGAAAAACATGGACAAAAAAGGACCATTTTGACCATTTCATCATTTTCATGCATTTATTTCATTATTCGTACGTGTTTTTGGCAACTTGTTACAAATTATATAATTAAAAAAATGCTACAAGTTGTTGAAATTATCATCTGATTAAGCACATGAAGGGTCAAATAAAGAGTAATTAGCTCATCTTCTTGTCCTACTAGTCTATTATATTATCCTTTTAATTACCTATTATTATTATTATTATTAGGGGGATGAATTTAACCCTAATTACGTTTTGGTAATCATATTATTATTCACAAATATTTCAACAGATCATTAACTGACACTATATACTCACACCAATGCAATTTTTGCTTTTATATTACACAAATTTTCATTATAGACGAATATTATCCGTCTAAAGCTAAAGACGGATAGTGTCACTCTCACAAAATGTAAGTGGATAGTGTAAGTGGGTGGGAAATCGATACTCTTACTTGCATTTTGTGAGAGGGTCACTATCCGTTTTCAGCTTTAGACGGATAGTAATCGTCTACAATGAGACGGACTGTTTATATTACTTCCTGATTAAGTAGTTTGCTTATAATATCAAAATATCGAGAAATTCCTGATTGGATCCATAATCTTTTCTATCATGTTGCGGCGTTATTGAGAGACCTCTCACATGATGGGGTGAAGGCCCCATTAAATTTCTTTTTTTTTTTCTTATTATGTCTCCCACTAATTTAGACCTATTGTAAATTCATATATATATACTTTGCGACAAGTTTTGCTATTCCATTTTTTTTTGTGTAATGCTATGAGAGCAATTTCAATGTTTTTATACTTTTATATTTTGTCACTGTCATTATTTATTTTCTTTTAAAAAGCCTTTGATTTAAAAATTTGTTATCATATGTATCGTTATTAGAATTATCACGTTTATAAGAGTACATACACTATTTCATAATGTTTGATTCTACGAAATAAGGACCATATAGGCGAAAAATAAACCCTACATAAAACTGAAGTTAAAATAAGAGTAAATTATAAATAATTTCCTTGTAAAATCGTATTTTTAAAAAACTCTCTTTTTTAAATTTGTATCCAAATAACTCATTTCTAAAACATATTTTTATACAAAAATCAACGCCTCTTCACTAGAATTAAAATTATTTTTAAAATTTCCATCAAAAAGTCATTTTCCTCTTCATTTTTCACTTTGATAAGATGTTAAATTATTATTTTTCATTAATCGATAACTAATTTTAGTCAACCTAAATTATTTTGACACAAAGAGTTAAAGAGCCTTTGTTGTTGACTTTAAAGGAGGCAATTCAAGCTGTATTATCAGACTTAAATGTGCTTTCAAAATCCTTTTGACTTTAATTATCTTATATAATATGGCACAACGAGAGCTTCTAATTAATCACCATAATCTTTTAACAATTATCCCAAGATATATTCAGTTCACGGACTATACAACCGGATGTACAATGCTATTGATTTTGCAAATGAAAAAAAAAATCTCCAAGGTTATTTTAGTCCAAGGTTATTTTAGTCATTTTCCTATTAATTTTGCAAATGAAAAAAAAAAAAAAAAAAAAAAAAATTACGTAATCTCCAATTCTCCTTCTCTCTTTAACTGCTTTCATATTTCTCTAACTCCTCTCCATCTTCCTCCATCACCCAGGTAATAAATCTCATCTTCTTCCTTAAATTATTATATCAATCATTATTATA
>VHZZ01000165.1:109005-126251 GCA_009801015.1 Silene noctiflora
TTTACGTGTTAATGAGGTGGCATCATAATAGGCTAAAAAATGTGTAATTCTTGTCAATTAGGGCATCAACATGCCTTTTAATATTATTTATAGATAAGTCATGCATTAGCTTTAGACCTATGTAAAAAATCCATGAATCGTAATAATAGGTGCCGTTATTGGATACAAGAGTATATAAATGACTGCTATTAAATGTGAATGTCGTGACAATAAAAATAGGTTTATAATTAGAAATTTTTAAGTTATCGCTCTTCCTTTTTTTTTTAGTATTTTTTTATTTTTTAATTACTATAAGCTACTAAGAATTTTCTTAATTGTCATTATTTTGTTATTTTATTCAGTTTAGTAACAAAAAAATGGATATAATTTTGTCTTTATATAGATGGGATGCAAATAAATGCTTTGATAGAACGTGGTTGGAAAAGATTGTTAATTTGTTTCTTAAAAATGAGGAGCCAATAAGAATTCAAGAAAAGACTTAGCTTTTATATAATGTAGATGTTATTATATATTATATATTTATATTTATAACCCTTCCGTTTCAGTCAATAATTTACATTTACTTTATTTTCCCCTTACAAAATAAAATTAATATAAATAAATACTAGAATTTGAGAAGATATAGCCAATAAAAATAATCTTGTAATTATTGAATTTGTTCGTATCTCTAACTATTACAATTATGATGTATTATTGAATTCGTTCGTATCTTTAACGTACAGTAAAATACCTATTAAAATAGAGAGAGTAGTATTTATATTATATTATATTATATTATATTAATAATTTGATGGATACGTTCACTTGTATGTCATCATCGCGATCATATGCATGTCATATATGTCCCGACTAAATTTTTAATTCTCATTCATAATTCCGTCTCAATTATTTGTTTATCTTTTATATTTAATATAAGAGATAATTTAATTAAAAGGTAAATAAATTATTAGGATGATGAAAGTATAAAATTAAGTGAGACTACAACCGTAACATACTTATATACATACGAGAACTACATATTCCAATTCAAGTCATCCCTAAATACTGCTTCCTCCGTCCCGGTCATTTGTTACAGTCTTTTGTTGCAAGAGCAATGTTGGGATGATTGTGGTCCAATTGTGAAACAAAATCCCACTAATGCAATACAAAAATGGTCTGGCTAGTCACACGTTAGTGTACTCTATGATTATCCATCCTTAGACTTTAATATACCAAGTCGGTTCGAACTCGGGTTTTTTGGATATCCTCCATCGTTCGTGTCGATAAATTAGAAAGACATAATTCTGAGTTTGTTGCTCTTGGGTATGCAAGATCATTCTGCGACGTAGAACAGTTTTAAAATTGTTTATACGTCTCATTTAATGATAATAATAAAAAAAGGTTACATAAATTATTATAAAATTATTGTATATTACATGTAAACTTAGGTTTTATAATGTCATTATATAAAAAAAATGGGTTTTCTTTATACAATAAATTCCAATCGTAGAAATGTAGGGTCGTTTACTCGTTTATAATCCAACCTCGCTCTAAAAGTTTTCAAATAAATAAAATTTTATGAATTATTAGCATGAACATCATCGTAGAATTAGGGTCGATCAAACCTTTTTAGATTGTAAAAACGTAAAATCATATAATTAAATCGCGATTCTAACAACCCCGTATCTAGGACATTTAGATGAAGATCATCAATTACCCATACCTTTTTTAAATTGTATAGATGTAGAATCGTAAAATCGAACCAGGATTCTAACAGCCACGTATCTAGACAGTTACAATTGGTGAATACATTGCCTCAATGATTCGGGTTATACTACAATTTAGCCTCAAGATTCTAAACATACACTTGGTGAACATGACATGTGCAACACAAAGTGAACGTAAATGAATGAAAATTATGAATCGTTTATAATTCAACCTCGAAAAGTTTTCGAATGAATAAAATTATGAATTATTACCATGAACATCATCATAGAATCAGGATTGATCAAACCTTTTAGATCGTAAAAACGTAAAATCAAAGAATCGAAACATGATTCTAACCGCCCGCTAGATGATGATCGATCAAGCATTAGTATAAATGAAGATCGATCAAACATTCATACCCTTTTAGATTCGTAGAGACATACAATCATAAAATCGAATCAGGATTCTAACAACAACGTTTGTAGACATTTATAAAGGGTTTAAAACATTGCATCAATGATTCGGGTTGCCTCAAGATTCCAAACGTACACTTGGTGAACATGACAATAATGACATGTGTCTAACACAAAGTGAACGTAAATGAATGAAAATTATGAATCGTTTGTAATCCTACCTCGAATTTTTTTTGAATGAATAAAGTTATGAATTATTACCCTGAACATCATCATAGAATTAGGATTGATTAAACCGTTCAGATTGTAAAAACGTAAAATCAAAGAATCGAAACATGATTCTAACCGCCCCGCTAGATGAAGATCGATCAAACATTCAAACCTTTTTAGATTCGTACAGACATACAATCATAAAATCGAATCAGAATTCTAACAACAACGTCCGTAGACATTTATAAAGGGTGAATACATTGCTTCAATAATTAGGGTTATACACCAATTTAGCCTCCAAGATTCCAAACATACACTTGGTGCAGAAGACATGTGTCTTAACACAAAGTGAAGGTAAATGCATGAAAATAAGGGCACATAAACATAAAAGAGGAAGGTTGAGATTGGATGGAAGAGCAAAGAAGGAGGTGCATTGTAATTGGTGATACATACAATGATTTGAAATGTGGTGTTTCATTGTATAACTCTCCTCATGCAACCGCACATTTGTCCTTTGTTTTCTTACCCCTTGGATTCTCTTCTAACAAAACAAACTTGTGTATTCAAATGCATCTAATGTCCTAAAGACCACCTTGCCCTTTAGTATAATACCCAAATTATCATTAATGACGGGGATTATCCGTCACAATCTGAGGACGGAGAGTGTCCATTTCACAATATACAAGTGACATTATCCATGAGGTGCTTCATTTCTCCCCCACTTGCCCTCCCACTTGCCTTATTGTGAGAGGAACAATATCCGTCTTCAGCTTATGATGAATAGTGTCCGTTATATGGAAAAAATTAGGTTGATTATCGTAAAATAGGATATTTTTATTTCATCTCGAAAACCATACAGTACTAAGCTAATTTGAAATTATATGGCATAAATAGTGTTCTAAAAATGATTCGTGAAGACTTTAGCTCGAAAATCTACAATAACAATGGAAATTTTCTATTCATTTCTTTCGCTTTAATTGTGTGCAATTGCATTATCTCAAAAAGTTAATTACTGATCTTTCTAATACTTTGTAAGTAATACTCAAACTCGACTTCAAGTGTCAAATATAAAAACTATATTGACTTGAATTGTCGAGATGAAATAAAATTCAATTTTCCATTAATAAAAGAGTTTTTTGTGAAAAACTATATTTAGGGGTATTTGTAAAAATACTACCTTATGTTATTTTTCTTGCTTTATACTACCTTTATTTTCTCTTTTTTTGTTCAAAAACTACATGTGTTGAAAATATGGCGAGATTTGGTCGATTTAGCGACATTAACCTATCTCACATGACTTTTTTAACATCAAACAACAATGATCAACTACGTCCAACCCCTAATTCAACCCCTAATTTAACTTCACATAAGCAAAAATTTATGTTTTCACATTTCAGTAATAACTTCGAACATCTACTAAAGTTAAGTGTAAGTACATTATGACTTCCTAAAGTCGTGCCTAAGCGAGATTAAAACGCAAACGAGTCAAGAGAGATAGAAAACTAGCTAGAAAACTAGCTAAATTTGTCTAGATTCTTAGCGTTGGTAGTTATTGACCAAGATTAAAGAAAACAAAGGTGGTAGAAAACAAAAAAATTAATGTAAGGTAGTCTTTTTACAAATACCCCTAAATATAAGGTAATTTTTGACAAAAAACCCTTAATAAAAAGGTGAAATGTTAATATAACCCATCTAAAAATATATCCAGGTACATTAGAACTCCTTAATACCTAACTCGTGTATCCATTAATTTTCATAAACAAAGTTTGGAGGGCAATTTCAAGAAACCAACTCAACTAATTGAAAGGTTAAGCTGATGGTTGACTTCGAATGAAACTACATATCCTAAACGCGAGCTTCATGATTGATTTTATACTTTAACACGCTAGTTCATAATACGAATGCTCTTTAAACCTTAAGTGTGAATGTAATGCAAACCTTCTGTTAAAGTATAAAATCGATCTTGAGACTCCAACCATCAGCTTAAGCTTTTGGTTGAGATGGTTTCTTGACATGGTATCAGAGCCATATGACTAAAAGGTCACGGGTTCAAATCTCACTGCACCAAGCGGCTGCTTGTAGTTGCATCCATACTTCAAGCCAATGGGCATTCGTGTGGGGAGGCACTTTAAAGTATAAAATCGATTTAAGTGTCTTAAAGTCGGTTTTAGATTCTAACAACAACATTCAACTAGACCTGAATAACTACATTGATAACCAAAGATTAATAGCCTAATGAGTAATAACTTCACTAATGCATGGTCCCATAGGACTAAGGGAGGCTAATTAAGAACTTATAATAAAATTAAGGACAAAGGGCAAATAAGTCAATATTACATTGTCCATGTTTTAAGATTCTTGTAACAGATCCTCTCAATTTCTAACTATATATAAACATCTTCATTATTCTATTTGTTCAAATGAAAATTCCACATTTTTTTCGGATCTAAATTATACACATACATTTTTATTTTATTTTTTTATACTTAATGCACATACATTCAAAATCATGATTTTCCAAGTTGTTTCATCATGTGATCTTTTTCATACACAAATGCTTAAGCATGTTAAATAGATCCACATCAAGAAGAAATCATTATCAAAAAAAAAAAAAAAAAAAGGATTAATTCAGGTGAAATGTTGTTCCTTAGCTTTTCTGTTTCATTACACCATGTTTATAATTCTCGACGTATAAATGTCGCATATGTCAGCTAGCTTTTTAATAAGTCGGAGAGATTATGCCTTTAATCGTTGATTTATTTGTTTCGTTACACCGTGTTTATAATTCTTTGACGTATATATGTTGCATATGTCAGCTAGCTTTTCATTGTTTCATTACACCATGTTTATCATTCTCGGCGTATAAATGTCGCATATGTCAGCTAGCTTATTAAAGAATTAAAGTCGCTGGAGAAATTGTGGTGAAATGTTGTTCCTTAGGCCTTAGCTTTGCCTTTTGTTGTTTCATTACAACATGTTTATAATTTTCGACTTATAATATTTGCATATGTCAACTAGCTTACATAATGTCGTCGAAGAGATTTTGGTAAAATGTTGCACCTTAGCTTTGTCTTTCTTTGTTTCATTACACCATGTTTACAATTCTCGACGTATTTATGTCTTGCATATGTCAGCTAGCTTATTAAATAAGTCGCTCGAAAGATTTTAGTGATATGTTGCTCCTTAGCTTTGCCCTCCATTGTTTTATAACACCATTTTTTATAATTCCAACATATTACGTCGCATATGTCAGTTAGCTTATTAAATAAGTCGTTGGAAAGATTTTAGTGATATGTTGCTCCTTTGCTTTGCCTTCCACTGTTTCATAACACCATTTTTTATAATTCCAACATATTACGTCGCATATGTCAGCTAGTTTATTATATATAGTTTACACAAATTCTCATTAAAGATGAACACTATGAGTACATTCTTTTTGTCTATGTGCATGTAAGCATTTTATTGAATATATATATATGAAATTTATTCTAGCTTCTACCATTTTTTATCATGTACTTTCACATATTTCGACAATAAATTTAGCCCTTACAAAGTTAAAATAGTAAAAATCTAGAAATAAAAAATTATTTTTTACGAGATTTTTGTATAAGAAAAAAAGTAAAACATAAAAAATTAATAAAACAAAAATAAGGAAATTTCACGTTTCGACATCCTTCAGTCTATAACTAAGTTCAAACAAAAAAATTTCATTTATGACGAACACTTTTCGTCACAAGCTTGTGATTACTCACATGATGCAAGCGGGAGAGAACTTGTGACCGTCACAAGAAAGACCTATTGAAGTTCAAATGCGTGCATTTTTGAATGAGTTAGTTTTCATTCAATTAGAAGCCATTTTTCATGTACTTATTTCCAAATTTTACAATTTCATTTCCTTCAGGTTTCTCAGAATTGGTTCACATTTCCTTAAAGATTAATATTAATATTACATTTTACATGTGCTACATTTAATTTTGATTGATAAACTAGTATCTTTCTTTCCTCATGTCAATTGTCAATTTTCGGCCCGAAACAATTACTCCCTATCTTTTTCCTTCACCAATTTTCTCTTCGTACAAACAATTACTCCCTATAACGGTTTATGTTGCCTTCGAACTTGCGACCTTTGAGTTATCACCGGAATCAATAATTCGACCAAAGATCGTATTTGCATCCACACTACAAAAACGTCGATTAATCTATTAAAATGTTGAATAATGAATTATTACCCAGCGATTATTAATAAATAATAATATTAATGTCTGACTAAATTGTCAGAGTGGCGAAATCCAGAATTAGCAAAATACATGCATAATTATAAATATATGCATGTATAGTCTTTTCTATTAAAATCGAGTATTTTATACTTGTTTGGGTTTTGCATTTTAAGCAATTTTAATTAAAAATAGATAAACATATATATCATCCAACTCGCATGTTTGAAAACAGAGATCATGGCATGCTCTTCTATGACTATGTCGGCCTCCCACATCGTCACGGGACGAAAAGGCATCCTCGGAGATTGCGGCCTCCGTCGATCATCCTCTGGAGAGGAGTTGTGTAAGCAAGCCACTTTGAGAAAATCATTCTCTGACAATAATTTGCTTCACTCCGCTAGCCCGAATCACAGCCCAAAGCTGCTTCGAGCATCGTCTGGTACTAGATCAAGTCTTCTAAAACCGAGCCACTCTTTCGGGATTTTCTCCAATCATTCCTCGACTCCAGTACTTTCAAAAGACGTTGAAAACGTTGCAGCGCCAGTTGTAGATAGGGACGTTGGAGACGATGAAACTGAAAGTAAAGAAGAAAAGGATGATCAAAGGGTAAAGAAAGCGAACTGGATGACGAGACTGCTAGAGTTGAGAACTCTTTGGAAAGGGAGACAAGAGAATGAAGTTACATGTGAAAACCAGGAAGAAGGTGAGTGTGAAGATGGTTGCTTGGTTGACTATGCCGAGAGATTCGACGCAGATTCATTCTCAAGGTTTCTAGTTGAAGCGTCGTGGTCGGATGCTAAGAGGTTTTCTAAGCTTGCTTACCTCTGTCACATGGCTTACACCATTTCAAAATTCGAGGTAATTCATCGGTTTTCGGTATTAGTAAGTCCTCGCATCTCCAAACATTTGTTCAACTCAAAAAACTAGTAAATGACTTCCACAACTCTTGTTGAGTTTCAGGGTAATGATGTGCTCCTAGACCAGAGTCTACAAATGATAACGTCTTCCTTGGAGAAGAAAGCGGAGGCTACAGCAGTGAAAGCCAGATTAGAGAGGGACGCAACTGACCTCCAAGGAGAAAACTCGGCAACTCTAGAACCCAGCTCAAAAAGACGGGCTACAAAACAAGAACATACAATTTGGAACTCAGTTGCCTACGAGATTGCAGCATCTGCCGCGTCTCATGTGCAAAGTAACTCCTGCACATGCGGAGACATGAGTTTACCAAGAGCCTACAGCTCGGAAAGAGCTGCTCAAATGGCTGCCTCAACGATGACAGCCGTAGTTGCTGCAAGAGAAAGAGAAAAACAACAAGTCGCTAAGGAACTACAGTCCCTGCATTCCTCGCCTTGTGAGTGGTTCATCTGCGATGATCCCGCCACACGCGTTCGCTACTTTGTGATACAGGTACTACACACCATGGTTTCAAACATCAGTGTTAAATCGGCTATCTCGGCCTAATCAGTTGTAGACACATAACCACACCTTATACTGACTCAAAATGTGGTTGGGGGTAATCTCAGTCCGCCACAAAGAGTCACTGACTTGACCTCTTTCATTGACCTTGAGTCATTGAGTGGCCACCCTTGTCTGTCGCAAAATGTCTTTGGTCCGTCGCAAAACCCATTTTTTTTGCGACAAACTAGGACGATGGGAATTTGCAACGGGAATTCCGTCATAAACGATTTTGCGACAGATTTCTCCGTCGCATTTTTTTGTAGTGGCAACTCAAAACCCTTACAAAGGGATTGCAATAAGCCATGACATGACTACCTGGATTGAATTCCGTGAAACCAACCACTCTGCATAATTCAACTTACTACTAACCCTGCCAAAAGAATTATTCGGGTCAGGTTGGTATATTATGCATCTTGGCTAGGGTCAAGGTCGTAGGTTTGCATTTTCTAGCAGCTACAATATTACTACTGCCATGTATAGAATTTTAAGTGAGAAAGGAAAACAAAGTAACTGACCTGGGTACTCTTGTCGTTGGGCTGCAGGGCTCCGAATCCCTGGCATCTTGGCAGGCAAACCTGTTCTTCGAACCCACCAAATTTGAGGTAATACTTAAGACCAGTGTCTTTTATCCACGCCTTATTCTATCAGAGTAGCCTTCAATAAAAACATGATGTATCAAAAATCAAAATTACAGGAGACAGATGCACTCGTCCATCGAGGAATCTACGAAGCAGCAAAGGGCATATACAAGCAGTTCCTTCCAGAAATCCAAAATCACATACGAACTCACGGCAAAGACGCCAAGCTTCAGTTCACAGGTCATTCATTAGGAGGGAGCCTATCCTTATTAGTCCACATAATGCTAATCTCAAGTAGAACAGTCAAGCCTTCAACCCTTCTACCAGTGGTTACTTTCGGGTCACCATTCATTTTCTGTGGAGGGGACAAAATCCTAGATCAGTTGGGACTTGACAAGAGCATGTTGCAGTCTGTTATATTGCACCGGGATATTGTTCCAAGAGCATTTTCATGCAACTACCCTAAACAAGTAGCACAAGTTCTCAAGCGTTTGAATGGCACTTTCCGCTCCCACCCGTGTCTGAACAAGCATGTAAGTAACCTTAGTTTTGCTACTTAAAGGATCCAGAACCGGAAATTAGTGTCATAATAAGTCAAAGGATGTCTTCTCAGGGGAGCTAGTGATGAAAACAACCTTAAAATGGCTTCATAATCATTGAAATCTTAGGCATGATATACCAAAATACTTGCATTTTGAAAAGCTTAAACAAACATAAACTCACAATTATCAGTTGGTGTGCTATTACAGAAAATGTTGTACTCTCCAGTGGGACAAACTTTTATCATTCAACCTAGTGAGAAGTTGTCGCCATCGCATCCAATGCTCCCACCAGGGTGTGGCCTCTACACCTTTGCCAACACTCGACATGAAACTGCAATGATTGCATTCAGGACATTTTTAAATACTCCCCATCCACTGGAAACTCTAAGTGATCCCAAGGCTTACGGCTCTGAGGGTACCATCATAAGAGATCACGACTCGAATAACTACAAAACGGCAGTGAGTGATGTTTTAAGGCAGTACCGAAAGTTTGCTTTCCGGAAAGTCAGGCAAGAGAGGCATCTGGTATGGCCGTTGATAGCCACTTCTCTCCATCAAGCTTGGACTTACAAAGGCAACTTTGAGAATAGATCAGCAAGGGAAGAGGTTATGAGCAGTGTGTGAAGTTGGTCATCTCGTAATAAATCATACACAAAATGGGACTGGAGTGAGACACTAACTCAAGAAAAGGCAAAAAAGAGAAACCAACGGGAAATTTGGAAGCGTTGAAGTCGATGGTGGCTATAGATATTCAATTGGACCTAAGATTTTTCACGTACATATCAGACGCGGTAGACATAAAAATAAAACTCAGGGTGTGCACTCCTGTGCAGTTCAATTTCCTGAACCTGCCTGAAGATAGGACTAAGTGACCCATCAGCTATATATAGTCTGAAGTCTGAACTTTAAACTTATACAGAATATGTACATCTCAAAAGTGAGCAACTAGAATTCAAGATGAAGTTCATATTCCACCACCTAAAGATAGGACAGCTTCAGATATCATGTAATATATAATAAGTCGCAATTTGTAAGAGACATCTAACATTCAAGTGTTGTAGCCTATTACCTGACTATGGTGCCACTGCCGTCTGCCAATGCTACTGGAAGCTTGTCTTAGCAATGTATACCGGGAAGTCAGGAACCAAAGCACGGAGTTCTTTCCAGAGAATATCACATGCAAGTGAACAGTAGTGATAAGCGGATTCAAAACGCTTTAATCTTAATCTGCCTTTCAAACACCATCTCCATCATGATTCAATTCATTACAATAATATGTTTGAGTTTCTTATAGATACGATTGCAATACAATAACAGATCACAGTCAATCTTAGTGCATGCAAGTCGATAAATAAGGTCAAAAGCTGATATGATTGGTTTAATAATCTGTCTTTGCATTCATCATTTCTTAAGCCAACTACTAATATTCTCGCAACAGAAAACTCTACTCATGCTTTACAAGTTTACATCGTCATAACTCATGATCCAATCCATCACAATAGCATGTTCCAGTTTCCCATAAATTACCATAGCAATACAATAACGAACCATGGTCAATAAGTGCATGCAAATCGGAAAAAAGCGGCCAAAATCTGATATGACTGGTTTCATAATCTGTTTTTTCATTAATCATTTCTAAACCCAAGTACAGATGAAAATCTAGTTCTAAATGTTCTCAAAACAGAAAATTCAAACCAATTGCCTTACATCATCCCTAAGCAGCTAGAGAAGTAGACATAAAAGTTTCAACTAAATACTACACAAAATCTATCAGACTGAGCAGGACTAACCCTCAAATATTGGACGCGCCTTTTTCATACGAGCATATCTATGACTCTCACAAATTGCAGCTGAAGGCTGGCACATGCAAAGCATGTCTTGTTCGTAGAGTATACTACACAAAATCTATCAGACTGAGCAGGACTAACCCTCAAATATTGGACGCTGCCTTATTTATACGAGCCTCTATGACTGTCGCAAATTTCAGCTGCAGGCTGGCACATGCAAAGCATGTCTTGTTCGTAGAGTATGCTGCATTGAACAGGAAAATAACTTAGCTCGATGTCAGCTCAAAAAAAAAAAAAATTAAAAGAACTCTGTACAAGGCTCTACATGAATTAATAGGAGTCTAAAATTATACAAGGTTCCAACTTCCACGTGAAATATAAGGAGTCTAAGATTATACGGGGTTGTATATGAATTACTAGGCATCTGAGACAACGAAAATTAGGCAGTGACGAGAATGCCCACACGGATATTTTTGGGCACAAATATAATTTTTTTCCCACCTGAACTTGGAGAAAATGACTTCGATCCAATAATTTCTTATAAGCCCATCCAATCCAATTATATCTTCCAGTGTTGCCGTGTTCCTCTCACATGTTTTGAAATATGGGGAAATTGGATTGGATTTGAAGGAATATGTAGTTTTTATACTAAAAGACTGATCTGTTCCAAACAGTTCCTAGATTCCCAACGTATAAATATGACCACACAGGCACAGCCAAGCATTGAAATAATGCATCATTATTAATCAGTTCGCAGGTATAATATGTTCCATGGACTTCCTAAAATCGCTATAAGACTATGGTCAATTGCAAATTTGCAATGCATAAAATCCTGTAATTGCCAAAATCTGATATAGACTAGCAAACATTCCACCTCCTCAGTCATCAATTTTCAAGTTGCATAATCTCAAGCTTGCCTTTGATATCTAGATTCTAATCATCACACGCTTGAAAGCTCTTAACCACGGTTTTACAACTTACTACATGCATAACTATGTAGCTAACAAGTTAATTAACATTGGTCAGACAGGTTCAGCAATGATGTCAAAAGCTTACACTCCAACAAAATAATCTTTTTTTACCACTTGTCATTCCAAGCAGGGTACATCTCAAGGTCATATACTTTAATGAAGTCAATCATAACAGCTAAAAATTTTGGTTGCCCAAATGCCTTTGACAAAAAGAACTCTAACAGATTGCCTCAAACCTCAGTTATCAACTCAAGATAAAGATACTAAATTGTAGGAATGTATCAAAACCTTCATTTTTTGTCTGCAGCCGTTCTTTTGCGTATCTCTGTGGCAGTATTGAAGATTCCACCGGTGGGCTCGTTACAAACAAAGCATTTTTTGTTCTTAGAGTGATGCTGCATTGACAGGGAGGCAAAAGAGTTATTAGCATGATGCAAACACCTAAAAAAAAGAGAACTACCTACCAACAAGGCTCCTTATCATTCAATAGCAGTATATCATTCAATAATAGGGGTGTAACAGTAAGAGGCATATAAAAACCACAAAGAGGTTTCGGAAGATACCCCGCGTCCGAAAACCTTCTGCCAACTTTGACCACAACTCAATTAATTGCACTAAAGCAGCTCATATTAGCAAGCATATTCCACTTGGAATATTGGACAAATATTTAATGTTTTCCGACTTTGGGGTATCAAGGAAAAACAAAAGGCTCACAGCCTGTTTGTGGTAATGAAACTCACAAGTAGCGGGAGTGTTTTAGGACGTGACGGAATGCTTTTGTTGTATGAGCATGCATATCAAGTCCAAGACTTAATTAACAACTTACGGCATTCATAATTACACTTACAACCGACCATTGTGGAGATCCTTGGTCCACAAATAGAAATTAAGAAAGGTTCTGTCGTTATAAAGCACGAGCAATAATACTATCTTCAAAGCTGTTCAAAATGGATATGCAAAATCGTCTTTCAAAAATAGGCTCCATTTAGAATCTAACCTACCACCAGTGGCAAAATGCAATACATAATCTGACTTCACGCAAGAAAAAAATAAAAAAAAATCCTAGCACAAAGTGATCAATTAGAGCACCAAATGCTAATGCACCGACCTAGATTAAGTCATTAAGAATGAACAACAGAATGATGAGAAAAAGTTTCAATCACCTTTAGAGCACAATGCTCACAGAAATAGTGCTTGCAACTAGTCACCACTGCATCCACAAAAGGTTGCCTACAGATAAAACACGCAAAAGGCAAAGAATCATCATCCTCTTCCTCAGCATCCTCATCGTCCTCATCATCATGCACTCCCATGGCCAGATTCCTCTTCCGTTCCTTCTCCCTTTCATCCCACTCCTTCTCCATTTGCCATCCAGACTTGTAATCACCTCGATCGTGCATAAACTTACACGAATCCCCATATCCACAGTATCCTGTTTCTTTGTAATCTTTACAAATATCTGGTTGGTAATCAAATCTGGTAGAGACTTTAATATGAGCTGATGCCCTGAGGGGGCCATGGGCCCCACCAGCTTTCTCGGAAGCAACGGTCTGTTCACGACGAAACCCAGCCCTGTGATCAGTGTAGTTATTCATACCCTTGTATAACTTTTCATCCCCAGTTGCCTTGTTCTTGCCTTTCAAGGCCTCCTCTGCTTGCTTAAGAGCTCTCTCGCGAATAGCCCTTGCATCTCTAGAGTAATCGGTCTCAGTTTCAAGGGTTGCAGTTGCTTTGCTGTCATTTTGAACTTGAACCATCTTAGACGACTCATACTGGAAAAAAGCATTTCTCGACTCCTCAGCTGAATCGTTTGCTGGTTGCTTGGATGGTGCAGTTGAAAAGTAGAGTTTGTTATCTGGTTTGGACGGCCTTTTTGCCAAGGCACTCGCGGTCTTCACATCTTCATCATCATCCTCATTTTCATCAATAGTCCTTTTCCGGATGTTTTTGTTCTTCACTGGTTTTCTGAAAAAGCTGCATACTGCACATATGCAATGCAACAAAGATCATACATCATTAAACCTCTAAACACATCCAGGTGCGCATAAAATACAACTACTACCCATCAACACTTAGCTTACCTTGCTCGGACTTGTTCTTCTCGCTTAACTCCGTCTGGTTATCCTCGGTAGGTTCTGCCATCCTGTGAGTACACAAGATAAGCGTATGCACAATTAATTACAACTCATTCATAATTTCCCAAAAACTGAACACTGAAACCAAACCTTAATAAGTATCACCTCCAAAACCAGGATGATAAGCTAATTTCAAACCCCTTTTATTCTTTATGACAGTTATTTAATCGAAGGTAAGTAAATGATTGGGACGGGGATGGAGGGAGTACTGCAGATAAAAAAAACTAATAAAGCACACGTATAACAGAAAGTCCAAACTAAGGAAGCTATACTTATTTGACTGCATAAACTCGACTCGACTCGACACGACTATGTAGGGTTTGGACGTCTAACGAAACGAATTCCGAATCAGTTAACTCCGTAGAGTACGAATTCCGAAGGGTAATGAAATCCGTAAAGCTTATACTTTAACCACGAACAATCACTTCGAACTAATACAACAAACTAAAGATTAAAGCGAATAGTCTAGGGTTTAGATGATTAGCAAAACGAAATCTAAATCAATTAGGGAATTATGTAAATCTGCTAAGTTTACAATACACTATCAATTTAAATTATAAATAAAAATCGAAATTGTGGCTTGAGATTTACAAAGAGATGGAAATAGAGAAGTGAATCAAATCAGCAGTGGCGATGGTGGTGGCGGTGGTGTCCTGACGGTGACGGTGACGGTGGCGGACCTGGTGGCGAAAACAGCGGCGAAGTAAGAGAGATACTTGGGTGCTTTAGTTGAAATTGGAAAGGAAAAAATACAGGTTTTGTAGTTTTTATTTTTCCGGTTCTCCTTTTAATAATCCGGCTTAGATTTTGGGTATTCGAGTTTGTATATTGGACTGTAATTTGTATGGTAAATTAACAACGTAATTGCTTTTTCGTTTACATTATTGGACCGTAATTTATTTATTTATTTTTTTATAATTTTTCCATAATATGCTCTTTTCTAAACAAATGAAAAAATCCCTCTTTTTTCCCCCTCAATTTAAAAAATTAACGGATAATTCATGCGGTAACTCTGAGGTTTGTTACTTTACATGAAATACCCAAATTTTTGATCCGGAAAACCTAAACAGGCCATAACTCGTGTTTACGGACTCAGAAAGCGAAATTTGTTTTTTCTCAAATCGATTATCTTTCCGAGAAATACGATTTGGAAAAAAAAGTTTGACGAGTTTGGAACTCGTGACCGAGAGATATGATCCCTCAAAATTTGTTTGGTTGAAAAAAAATTTACACACAATAACTCCTAACAACGGGATCCAAAATGTGACATTTTTTTTTTCAAATTGTAGTTTTCGAAAAGATGAGCGATTTTGAAAAAAAATTGTCACTTTTTGAACTGGTCTGAACTGATTTGTAAAGTATCAATTTTTTTTTTTCCAGAAGCAAATATAAAGAATTGGTTTGAACAATGAGAGTACCTTGAACATTTTTTCTTTAAGAAATCAACACTTTTGTTATAGAGGAGAAACTACAATTGACAAATAATGACACGTCCCGAAATTCACGGGTCTTGATTGAGATTCAATGACCCATAATTGTATTTGGTTGACTCGAATATTATACGAGATTTAATTGGGGCAAACTATTTAAACATAGATAGCCTATTTAGTATTTACTAAATTAACCATAATTTTTTTTAATCTTCCCACATAAATATATTTACACTCCCAAACATTGGCATGCCTAAAAAAATCGGCATGCCTAAAAAAAATCGGGATGAAATTAATGGGTTTAGATTGAGGTTCGACTATTCGTTTATGTAACTGGGTCAACATGAATACATCTCGAGGTTTATTCAGATTGAGTTTGTGACTCATTTACAACACGAACGCTAATACGATATGACCCGATTTTTTATTTTTTATTTTTTTAGTTCAAATGAACACACTTTATACGGCGGTTGAAAATCAAACCCCAAACTTGATTGAAGTAGGAAAAGTCTTTACGACGTGAGCTAAATCTCGTTCTTACCCGATTTGTCAAAAAAAAAATGTTGGATGGCATTGAAGAGTATGAAGACTCAAACTTCAAAGTTTAACCTAAAAAAGGATTGCAAACAAAGAAAAACAAGTTTAACCTAAAAATAGGCGCGAGACCAAAGCCTCTGATAAACCCTGCTCTCGCGAACATTTCCCCTACCGCCATTTTTCCCACCATCACCACCACCGTAACCCGATAACCCGGTTATTACATGCTCCGGTTCCTCCGGCCAAACAACCCGTTAACCCTTATTACTAAGATGTCTCCCAAATCCATTACCCAAAAATACAAAAAAATCGGGCCGGGTCGCCCGTTATCCACTCGGTCAGGTCCCGATTCAATTAGGTCTGGGGTTAGTAATGAGGGTGAAGATGATCATGATTCGGGTTCGGGTTCGGGTTCAGGTCAGGTTAGTAAGAGGGGGAGAGAGGGTAGAGTGAGTAGGTTTGCTAATGATGATCATGGTTCGGGTTCAGGTCGGGGTAGTAAGAGGGGGAGAGGTGATGGTTTCGATACGAGGGGTTCGGGTTTGATTTCGAGGTTTGGGGGAAAGGATAAGGGAGGTGAATTGTGTAATGGGGAATCTACATTGAGGAATTCGAGGAATGGAAGCGGGGGGAAGAGTAGGAAGGGACGGGTTATGTTTGGTTCGGAGGACGAGGCGGCGGTTGTGGGGGATGAGTTGAGGAAGGGGAAGAAGGAGAAGAAGGAGAAGTCGATTTCAGGGTTTTTGGATTTGATAGGTGAGGATGATAGTGAAGAGGATGTGGAGAATGTGAGTGAGGATGAGGAAATTGAGCTTAAGAGTAGAAGTTCTTTGTTTGAAAATGCGGTTGTAAAACCGGTTTCTGTACCTAGTTTGCCAGAAGCGGATGATTCTTACCTTAGCGAAACAAGGTTCACCGTCTTTTTTGTATTGTTTACTAGATTATGCCTTTTTCTGTACTTAGCCTGGTGGTTGTTCTTGAACATTTTATTTTTCGGGTGGTTGTGATTGATGGCGAGATTTGAGTTTCTTTGAATGTATAAGCAAATAATTCTGAAATTCGGGAATTAATCTTGTTTGCTGATATACTTCTGTTCACATTGGCACATTGGTGTTGTTTTTTGATGACAGGTTTCTTACTTTCTGTAATTAACTTATCGGTGAAATATGTTGCTTATGAGACGTATTAKTAGTCTTGTGTGGTTGTCTGCTCTACTTGCCTTAGAGGGATGTATAAATGTAGCCAGTTCCGCTTGAAAGAAGCTCGTTCTGAAAAGATTGAT
>VHZZ01000165.1:151791-168143 GCA_009801015.1 Silene noctiflora
TTCCACACCTCATACTTCGACAACAACTACATCGATAGCTAGCAAAATTCATTAAAAAACTACCTTTGTATTTCCTCGCTTTCGTACTTCCGTCTTGATTATAGTGCAAAGTTGGTGGGATTCCGACTCCCCCCGCGGTTTTTCTCACATCGGGTTTTCCGCGTCACCAAAATATCTCGTATCAATCTTTGTTTCGTTGTTTATTTCGTTCATTCACGTCATCACCATTTAGTTACTTCGTTGGTCTCGATCCATCACTTTAACCTACAATAAATCATCGACCCGATAAATTTTTACCAAAATAGTAACCCTAGAGTAGGGACGGTAAAAATTAATTAAAAATGAACAATTGACGGAGACGAATGGATAAGACAATCCATGGAATCAACCAGCGACAACTCCGGCGAGGTTTTATGGAGCTCAACCATGGCCGCCGGCGTCTTTTACGGGGTCGAAGACGGTGGTTGAGCTCTCTGACATCTCTCTACGTAGCCAAATTTCTCAACGATGGTGATTATTTTCAAATATAAGGTATAATTACACCTTTAATTTACCTTAATTTATCGTTTTGCGAATTTGATTTTTAAATGCCTGAAAATATAGTGCATTTTCTTAGTTTATGGATTATCTTAATTTTAATTGATCTGCGCTACTAGCTTACTGATCATCATATTTTAGTTGTTGAATCTTGTTTTCTGAAATGATAAATATTTGTGTCTTAGGTTTTGCATCATCTTATTGGTTAATGTGTTATAGTCTTGTTCTCGCTCCTGCGCTATGATTTCGAGGCGATTGAGCGAGTTACAGTAGATTATTATGAGACCGTGTCATACGAGAATTAGTGTAGAGGTAGAGGCGGAGGATAAATTCAAAAATTTATAAGAGGACAAGTATTAGTAGTTCTATTACTTCATCTAAATTCTCGTATGTATTGAGTTTTGAATACGGAATGTATTTCTGGTTGCAGAAGTATAATTTGTCGAATTTTATTTTGAATACGAAAGGTATTTCTGCAACTTAGGAATTAGGAAGTACAATTTGTCGAATTCTAGTCTAAAATTTAGAGAAAAGTAAGAGAAGCTGATTCTATGAGAAAAAAAAATTCGAAGTGCAGCTGGAAATTAGCCTTGGTAAAGACTTTAGAGAACAAATATTTTACGAATTGGATAACAACTTCAAGTGCTTATGAGTTATATGGCCTTATAGCATATGTCTTTTCATCCTTATTCCTGTTTCTATATTCTTATTCTTGTTAGGGCACAAATTTATGGTCCATAAGGAGTCAATATCAATGAAACTTCACTGTCAAACTTTCACAGATGCCACCACGTTTATATGCTGTTTGAGATGTGCGTATCTCTTTCAGCCTTTAAATTTGCAGCTTATTGAGCTTATCATTTCCAAGCCAAATCAAGTCTAGGCTTTGATTGTTTTAATATAGGCGCACGATATGTCAGTGATGAGAAGGTCTATATACTCACTGAAGATGATTTGTAAGCCACGGGTTTTTGACCCTCTTGAACCGTTTATACAAAAGTGGAATAAGATAATTTTAGTCTTATGCGCTTTCACAGTTGCATGGGACGCATTGTTCTTCTACATTCCAGTTGTTGATGGCAATAACAATTGCCTCCATCCGGATATTACGCTGGAGATTATTGCTTCTGTTGTGCGCACATTTGTTGACCTTTTCTATCTAGGTCATATAATCTTACAGTTTCATACTGGATATATATCCCCAGATTCACGAGGATTTGGAAGAGGTGAAATAGTTAAGGACCTTAAGTCTATAGGTACAAGATATCTCAAGTCATACTTCATTGTCGATGTTTTAGCCGTGCTTCCCTTACCTCAGGTAATGAAATCAAAGTCATAGTTGATTTGTTATATAGCTCACTTATTTTCTAAGTTAATGTTGGAAGTTCAGGTGTGATTGTGTTGCTCCATTTTTTCCCCTACAGATTCTAGTGCTGATTCCAAGGTTAGGTTGGCCTCGGTCAAGTTCAAAGGACTTGCTGACACTAGTGATTTTCATCCAGTACGTCCCGAGGTTTTTCCGGGTCTACCCATTATACAAGGAAGTGATGAGGACATCTGGTGTTATTACTGGAAGATCCTGGGCTGGAGCAGTTCTAAATCTGCTTTTGTATGTGCTGGCTAGTCATGTAAGTTAAGTTTTTGCGTTACCCAGTTTTACATAATAGGATTCCCATAATTAGTCTTTTCAACTTAGTTATTTAAATCTCGATAAGTTCCCTTATCCAGCTTTATACATATAATAATCACACACTTATTATGTGTTGGATTGGATCCTAAGTTCACTTTAAAAAGGATCGTCTCAGAAAAACATACTTCCTCAGTCCCGGTCATTTGTTTACCTTTACTTTTGGCAGAAACACCAAGGAAAGAGAGGACCATTTGTGGTGGTAATTAATGGATGACAAGTAAACAATAGTGCAATTGTATGATCAAATTACCCGTAAAAGACCTTTTCCTATATAGAAAGGTAAACAAATGAATGAGACACTCTAATACGAAATAGGTAAACAAATGACCGGGACTTAGGAAATATAAAAGTTAGACCATAAAAAATTGCTGCTCGGAGACATTGAAAAAGGCAATTATTAGAAGAATGTTCTGTAAAGTGGATCACTTTGACCCCCTTGTGAATGACCCTGATTGTTTGATTGAAAAGAGAGGGGGTGATATTCAGAATGATAAATCATAAACGCAACAAAATTACAACTCAACAAGTACTAATGCTATATCTTATTGAGTAAGGACAGGTGATCGGAGCAGTTTGGTATTTGTTTTCGATCGACCGTCTAAACACTTGCTGGCACGAGTCATGCATTGGGCACGGTTGCCTTCATCTTCATACATCAATATACTGCAACTACAACCGTGCTAAAAACTATACATTCAATAAAACATACTGCTCTCATGTAGACCCTGATCAAGTGAAAAGTTCAATGGTCTTTGACTTTGGTATGTTCTGTGAAGCTCTTCAGTCAGAAGTTGTGCAATCACGTAAATTCTCTAAGAAAATATCTCTCTGCTTTTGGTGGGGACTTCGAAGTCTTAGGTATGCTTTTTACCTTTAATTACTAACTTATTTCTCAGCTAAGTTTCTACTTACACTGTTACACAGACCCTAGGCCACATCAAAATTTTACTCCCTCAGTTTCACACTTCTCTTGCAGCTCTTATGGCCAGAATTTCAAAGCAAGTAATTATGTTGGAGAGAATTTATTTTCAGCTTTCATTTGTATCTCCGGACTTCTACTGTTTTCATTCCTTTTTGGGAATATACAGGCAAGTTATGGAACATGCTTATTGTGGCTGCACCATTTCTCATACCAAACAAATTTGCTATCATGTGCATTATGCCCGACATGCTGTATTGCTGCTCAAGAGTCAGACAACGCATTTAAGTCTCAACGTAAATAACTAAATAAGTTATTAGGCATAAACACTAGTCACTCCCCTCTCAATTTGGTCAAGTACAAAAGGTCGTTTCGGTTTTAATTTTTCCACCTCAAATAGGAAAAGATTTGTGTTTTCTGTTTTTACCTTTCTGTTGGTCTACTTGTTTTTCTTGTCTTTGTTCTTTTAATTCTTGTCTCTTTGTTTCAGCGCTCTTATTTTTCCGTATATTAATTGTAGTTACAAATCACGACTATTCATTACGCAATTTAAATTATCGGGGACTTGCTTAGCCTAGTTCCCAATCCCCTTAGGCCCTTACTATAGCGAACCAAAATTCAAACGTGGAACCAAAGGCCATGCCTTCTTGTTGACCAAGCATTTCATGTTGTTTAGTTGTGTTTACATGAAGCTTGATTAAAGCTCTTAAGATGAATGAAAAAAGTTGGTTACTTCCTTTTGATAGAAATATCTAAACTCTGCGACTGCTAAAGTAGAGGAGATGAGATCGAAATGGCATGATACAGAGAAATGGATGTCCCACCGTTCACTCACAGATGATTTGAAGAAAAAGATTAGGAAATACGAACTGTACAAATGGCAAGAAACAAGAGGAGTGAATGAAGACACTGTTATCAGTGAGCTTCCTAGGGACCTCAGGGTGGAAATAAAGAGGCATCTGTGGAACATATGTTTTTATCATATCATGAATGTGAGGACTTATTTTGAAATTTCTCTTTACTATCGTCTCACAATATTTTTCAATTATGTACATTGACAATTATAGTTTCCTTGCATGAAAATTTTATGCTGTGTACGAATGTATACACTCTTTAGTCTATTGTAAGTTTGCGTGGAATGTTTTCCTCGTAGGTGCCATGGTTTGAGGGCTTGAATGATGAAATGTTGGATGAAATGTGTGATTTGTTAAAACCGATAATTTACATGGAGAAAAGCCTTATAATGCGTCAGGGCCACCCAATTAAGGAGGTCTTCTTTATAATGAGAGGAAAACTGAGTATTAAATCTGCTGGTGATGCAACCCTCGCCCCGCTCAATCCTGGTGATTTCTATGGAGTTGAGTTGCTTATGTGGGCGGCCGATCCGAACAATTCAAACTCTTCTGTTATGCCCAAATCAAAGTGGACTATAGAGAGTCTGACAGTAGTTGAAGCCTTCACACTGAAGTCTGATGAGCTGAGATCCGTGATGAAGCACTTGCATGTGCTTCGTGGCCAGAAGCTCCAACACGAGTTAAAGTAAGTAATATTACATGTAATCCTTGTTAGTGTATGTCAGGACTTTCTACAATTTTAGCAATTTGCAAGAATTTGGTGAAGACGGTTTCATAGAAAACATAAAATTGATACACCTCATGCTGAGAACAACTGTTCTAATTCCTGTTTTGTTGTCTGAGAAAGGCTGTGGCGGAGGTAGAAATGTTAAAAAGTATGGTTTCATTTTTAGTTTTGTTGCAATTTCCCTTTTATTATGAGGTCTTGAGTCATTCGATACAATGCTCGACACAATTTCCATTATGTGTTATTTGGGAACTGCTTTTCTTTGGTATTAACATGTAAATACAAAAGCAAGACTGCGTATATCCAACCTTCCCTTAGCTCACTATTTGCAGAAGCCCTTGAGGAGGCACTGCTGTAAGGCCGTAAAGGTAGTGTTGGTGCGGGGGTGGAGGGATGAGTACCACTTGTAAGTAGTAACTAAACTGCTAGCTATGGAGACCTTGTTTCATAATAATCCATATACTTTGTGACCCACTCAGGTCTTATTCTCAACAATCGAGGTTACAGGCAGCATGTCACATACAGGCAGCATGGAGACAGCACAGAAAATGGAAGCCTACATTATCGAAGCCTGGAGATGTTGCCCTGGTCATGGAGAGCACAAGCTCAAGCTTTCATCCTAGTAATTATGGACCCAAATTTGCCAACATTGCTCTTGAAAAACTACGGCTTGATAGTCCCCGCTCACAGACAGCCTCCCTTTCACAGACTTCTTCTCTTGGAGCATAATTTCACTTCTGGATCTGGTTAGCCCTGTCCCTTTTACTTCTATGGTTAAAAATAAATTTGTATTGACAAACTTTCTAGTTCCTATAATGGACCCCCTCTCTTGGGAAATTAAGTCGCATGTTGTTACTACTAAGAAATGGTTATCTGCCCTTCAAACTACACCTCTGTGTAAAGAGTGTGTAGATGAGCGAAATTGTGAGAGTCGAGTCAAATTGAGTTTTTACTTGTTCATGCTTATTTACTGCAAGTGTTTGAGCATTAACTGTCTTAAAATCGTGTTTCCCCTCAGCTCATATTTCATTTTTTGCTATTGTTGTGATGCACTTGCCAAATAGGCAGAATGCATATGATTCACTTCAAATTCGCTTGTTATCAGGAGTAATTGTTAATGTGACCTGTTCTTGTACCAAGATATTATACGATTATAAAATTAAAAGGCTTTTATTTATTTATTTGTCTTGTACACCCTGTTGGTTACATTAACATAATTTTAATTTTATGTAACTACTGTGAATGCGTGCATATTGCTGAATGCTGATCTCCCTTAATCATGACCCCTTATTTCGAACTCCTGTAAATTCTGCATAAAATAATTCATTATATCCCACAAGCTCATCATAAACATTAGTGAAGAAAATCAATTATTTCTACTATGCTTACTTCAGCTTGCTTATTAGTTCTTAAGTATAGCTTGATTAGTACTCATCATGAAATATGGCGGATTAACCCTGCAAAAAATAAAATAAAAAAACATTAAAACCACGGATTTCTTGACAATAAGCAGATAATGTACCACATGGAAGCTTTATGTTTAGGAAAATGATAGAACTTGTACCAACCCGCGAATTGAAATTTGCACCACCATACTCACAAAAGTCGCATATATAGTTTTTATTATTAATCTAAGACGGGTTTAAGAAATGTATATAATAATAGATAATAGATGTGAGTATGGTTGTACTGAAACTCACAACCGTCTGTACCGATGTTCATATCGTCCCAACTTACTAGCAAGGCAACTAAGCAAGAAAGATTACTTGGAGCAGTCAGTGGCCTTGGAAATGGCAGGGAGTTTAAAGGAGACGGAGCATTTGTCTGACAGGCTAGCAATAAGGGAAGGTTGATACTGGAGATCAACCAGTTTATCCTTTAAACAGTTGCAAACCAAGACGGCATCATTTTTGTCTTTGACGATGCTAGCCACTGTCTTAATCCCATTGCAGCAAGCATCAGAAGGCGAAGGGCTGCTCCCTGTGATGTAGAGTAAGCAGAAGGTGACTTTCGGTATGACATCAGAACATGCAGGACCTGCCATTGGTTTATCAAGGCCAAGAACTTGCCTCGAGAAAAGTAAACTAAGGAGGGCAACGAAACTGAAGAAGCCAGTCATTTTGTTCGCCATGATGACGTAAAGTAATTGTAAATTGGCAAATTGCAGATGTTTGAGACTGATAATGATGAAGTGATTAACAAAGAATGCTGTGTTGCAGTTGATATATAAGCGCGATTTGGTTAAAACAGCAGAAATGGTGTGACACTGTTATACTGTTATGTATGATGAGTGTTTCGTGTTGGGCTCAAAGTATAGTCACGCGTTAATTGTGTTAACTTTGCTTTGCAGATGACGTGCTGCACACATTATGACTACAGCAAACAGAGTTGTTTTTGAACTCGTAAATCATTCCTGAAGCACGATTTAATGTCAATGATTAAATTTGCACCTCGGAGATTGGTGTATAGCTCCAAGCATGTCAGATTGTGTCGGATTTTTATTCATGTCATCTATAAATATGTGTTATTTGTTACTCGGACCAAACACAGCCCAATTACATAAGCAGGTTATGCATTGCGAGCTGATCATAACCTGCCCATTGTTAAATGTTTAAGAGACGATGAAACTTTGTAAAAGACCGTGGTTTTATGTTAACTTGTTATTAGCTTATTACCCAATCACGAATCTTTTATAAAGGATGATACAGATATTTTAAGCACGGAGCTCGTGGTACAAATAATGTCATTGAATGTATCAAAGGGAATTACAATAACTTCCCCAATCCCAGTGTCAAGAGTACTATGAATACAATATTACAATGACAGATACGACGATATTAACAAAAACTGTGTTAATATTTACACACTAGCAGCGGTAGTGTCAGACAAGCCAGACACTACAGACAGTAATTTCAGGAATCAGACTTGGACTTAATACTACGCTTTACATATGAAGCGCCTGTAGGTGGAGGGTCGGCTAGGGATGTAGTAGAGAGCGGCTGAAAACTTGTGTTGCCGATAAACCAGAAGAGAGCCCATTTTAGGTCGCAGAGAGTGTACTTGAGAGCTTTCGTCCAGGTCTCTGGTTTATTGAAACTTTGTGTTATTGAGAACACCTCCACTTTTCCATCCTCTACTCGGCAAAGTTTGTCATTCTCAATGCTGCAAAAATTAACATAAGATGAAGGAATTGTAACTGGAAACGGATGCCATGACGATTATTCCTACTAAAGCATAGAGAATTAAAGGTAACTCAATTGGTTAGAGCTGCCACCACAGGTCATACGAGCCAGGTTCGGACCAGGTCATTGTAGTGATTTCTGGTACATGTCAGTTTGGGTCATTTTCCTGCCATTTTGTGTTGTGGCTAGTAAGGTCATAGACGCATATCTAGATAGTGGGATAAAATGCATCCTACATAGAGAGAGAAACTTCCGACGTCAAACGTCTTTCCTGGTAACTAAATTTGTTTTAATAAAAAAAAAAAAAAAAAAAAAAAAAAAAAAAACTCTACTGATATTAACTCACAGTGAAGCAATAACACATCGCTTCAGCTAAAATCATAACCAGCATCATTGAAACAGTATACATAAAGCATACAAGGAAGTTGGCTGAGTTACACCGGACAAAAAATATATACAGTACATAGTCAGCATGAACAAACAAAAAATAGAGAAACGGAGAGGTGGGAAAATTAAGCCTCAGAAGAAGCTTTACCTATATGGCAACTTAAAACACTTGTCAGGAGGTATGTTATTCTCCAGATCCTTCATCCTAGCAAACTCACAGAAGTCTTTTAAGCATGTCAAGAAGAGTGTCATTGCTTTGTCATAGCGAGTACTCCAAAATAAGTTTACAGGCCCAAACCTACAGTGCAAACAAACATCATTTTTCTATTTAACAAAAACAAAGCCAGCGCCAAATTTTGACTCATTGGCATACCACATATTATAGAAAGTTTGTCCTCAGCGAAGCCGAGCATATGTGCAATACTCTCTTCCTCACTTATATTGTTCCCATTTCTTTTTTGGTTCATCCAGAAATAATTAATCCCTTTCTATATCTGGTAAAATACGTATTCAAGTACCATTAGCAAAAGGTATGCGGTATGTCCAGTATAAATTCTAAAAGTCACAAGTGGTTATAACATACGGAGTATTATCTCTAAATCTGAAATATGACCTCGAGTCAAAATGGGTACAAAATGGGATAAAAAGCACGCGTAAATACGTAATAGCTTAATATTGAAACTTTTACCCTTTGGTATACTGCTAGCTATATAATAAAGCAACACACACAGGCACCCCATTTAGGACTAGGAGTGAAATAAAAAGGCTCTTTGCTACTTACAGGTCGTAAGTGTTGTTGCTTGTATCCATGATCCGGGGATAACTTCCCATAGGAAGTATCTTTATTCTGTAACTGAAACGATATGGTTAAAGAGCAACTGACTATTATTTGAGCATTGAATACAAGACTACATAATTAAACACGGCTCTTCCATCTCTTCGCTTTTGATATATTAATACGATATTTCCAATGAAAGTCAGAAAGAAGATGGTGTAGCTTTTGATTTTACTAAAATTTGGCTTATGTCTACCTCGAATTAATACAAACTTACAAACTTCACCTTAAGTAGCAGAAATCTAAAAACTCTGATTTCATGACGGACAAGCAGCTTGTATAGTCCATCTATTCATTCAGTTTACAACAACATCAGAGCCTTAATCCCAAAATGATTTGGGGTCGGCTAACATGAATCATCCATTAGAACAGTCCATGGGTGATCGCACACCACAAAATGCGAAAATATAGAAAAGGAAAAGTGAAAAACAAAAGGGAGTGAAACATAATACAAAAGTCAAGGTAAACCTATAGGTTATTAAATCGAAGTCCGGATTTCTTATACAAAAACTTAGAATTTAAATCGAGAATAAAGATTTAAAACGATTTTGAACACCAAAGTAAAACTTAAGGGTCCGGAATACCTTAAAAGTGAACCAAGTATTAATATATAAGAAAGTTGTTGGTAAAAACGTGTAATAAATCCAAAAAAAAAACAAATAAATTTTTAAAAATTAAATAAAAATACTACATATTTCAAATGACATCAAATACTAAAAATCCACATGTATCATTTCCCTCCATTGTGCCCTCTCTCCGTCACCATTCCCTCGTCATTCAGTTTGATTCACTATATTTTCCTTTTTGGCAAATCCAAATCAATTAGCATGAATAAAAAAGCTGAGCGTGTGAGTTAATGAACTAATCATATTTGCTATCACCAATAGTATCAGCATGTAACTATTAGCAGTAGAATCTCAAAGCTCAAACTTGGCACACTGAAGATGAATTTATCCAACTATTTGAATAAATAAATTGAAATAAAGAAAGAAAGAACTATAGCAAAAGGATACTGGAATTTTGGGGAAAAATATTGACACATTGTGTGGAGAAGTAGGCACGCTAGGCCCCAGGCTGCATTTACCTCATCCCAATCAAGCTGCAAAATAAAAAGCAGAAGCCAATTTAAGTACGTAGTTAACCATAGAAATCACTGAGAACCTTAGGGTCTGACGAGATGAGGAGCAAGGCGAAGGCGCGTGCCTTTTAGACGCAAGGCACCTTATTTTTGGAAATTCATTTTATTTCCCAAATAAAATTTTGGGCAACAATACCCTTTTTAGGAGTTTTCAAGTTGACTAAGATCTGAAGTAAAATTTAGGAGTAATGGGGAAAAGAAAAGCCCAAAGGCTAATGAACCTCGCCTTGCTAACTAAGATTGAGACTCATGCCTAAATAAGAGCTACACCATATTAACTACACTTCTCTTGTAGTCTACATGTATTTTATTTTTTTTCACATTCTGTAGCCTACATGTTGAGGATGCGAAACTTGATCATCAACTAATTAAGTAGGAAATTTTTTTAATTATAGCACAATAATATCAAATATTAATACTCTTTTACAGGTAAAAAAAAAAAACAAATCATTCAGCATATGCCCAAGTGGGTGTGTGCGCTTTCAGCAAGCACTAATTCAGAAGCCTCCATAACAATAGTCAGGATGGTAAAACAAAGATTGCAACGAAGATAAGAACCAACGATAAAATAACTGTAACTTAAAATCTCATACCTGGAGTTTAGGGAGACGCCCTAGCCTGAAGTTATTTATTGTTCCAAACTCTTTGATAACCTTATCACACCCGATACTGAAGGCATTATCTAAGACATTAGTCTGCTTTAATAACTCCAGATGCGCCTGTGAAACCTCAATTTTTGCCAGTATAGCATCTCTTTCCTCCTGTTGCCAGACAAACCATGATTATTTGCGACCATAATTAATTAAAGAGATAAAGATGAGATAATTAAAGAGTCATGACACCACAATCACAAATGGAGACAAATTTTTGGAGTTATGTCTAAACGCTGGTTAAAAAAGCGCTAAGCAAAAATAGGAACTAAACCAACCAACCCAGAGAAGAATGCTCGTCCAAATGAAAGCTCCATGATTAACATTGCCTATAATTTGAAAACCAAGATAGAAAAGAACTACAGGCTCTATGCAGTTTACCTGATGCGATATTAATTGAAACTGAAAATTGTTGAACTCATGCCAATACCTGAAACATAAATACATCATAACCACAACATTAAAAAAGATCATTAGTGATTTGTAGTGCTTTCTAATCTTCACATAACTAAATTTCCAATTACTTTCCTGAATACTAAGATCAACTCAACATATAGGACATAAGGTTACCTCTCCTCCAACTCCTTAAAGCGGCTTGACTTCATCTCTAACTCTTTCAATTCAGCATTTACTTTGGAGTACTGCTTCTCAGTTTCTTCAATTGCAGCTTCAAGCTTCCTTTCTTCCTCCTCGATCTTGAGCAGCAGCAAAGAATATTACTAACAAATAGAATACTCAGATTGAAATGGACACTAGTATAGCTTGCTCATACAATTAGAATTAACTGTTGGAAGTTATTCACTAAGTTTTAGACCTGCTATGGCTAAAAACAACATATTTACATACATGAATCAGACTCACAGCTGCAAAAAACAATCAGTCTCGATAAGTTATTGTTCTCATCTATTTATATTTAAATCTTATCGGTGTTTAACTTCAATCAAAATAAGAAAGAATTGTAGATAAACTGCTTGCTAAGTCAGAACCTTTAATTTTTCCTTGAGGAAGTCAGCCTCAGAAAGAACATCCTGTGAATCGCCTTCCAAACGCTGAAGACAAGCTTCATAAGCTTGTATATCCCTATTAACATCTTCAACCTCCTTATCAAGCTTGTCTGACAAGATTCTCATGCACTCAAGGCACAATGGTTGCTCCACCTGGTGACGAACAAATCAAGGTTTAAAGCATATTTTTATTCATTAGTGTTGACGAAAATAATAATATTTGGGACAGAAAAACTCAAATCTGGAAACCTACCAAAAACATATTTCCATCTTTGTAAGCAGGTAAAAAGGTAATATATAGAAACTAAACACACATGACCACTCGACCAAAACAACAATGGAACATGGCAATTCAATCTCAGGAAGAAATCTGACAAAAACAGGTTCCCTCCTAACCCAAAACAATTAACCAAAGGAGAAGAGATGAGTAGTAGTCCACAACACCTGAGTCTGGGCTGTTGCAATTTCAAATGCACGTTTTAGAACAGTAATAGTTGAGTGAAACCCTGAACTATTTGGATTTAACTGTCCATTAGGATTGCCCTCGGCCGAATGTGCATGCATTCCATTGCCATCTGTCTGAGGTGTGTACACAGAAGCAAGAGCTGGAGGCAAAACCACAAATGACTCTTCCATCATCTTTCCCGATGGGGACAATTCAGGTTGTGCTGCAACACTACGTGGCCTCGGAGGGACTCCTCCTCCAGGAGACTGAGACTTTTGATTCGGCAACACAACAAAGGAATGATCCATATGGGTGGAAGCTGACACAACAAAGGAGCAAACTATATGTTAAAAAGCTGACACTCAAATACTTGATTACGGTTATAAGTGTATACCTCTCTAGTTCTAGCCAAACAATTAGCATGTACAACAGTACAAAGTTAAATAAGTTTGATCGCTGAAAGCAGAAGTACTACTCCATATTATTCTTTTTAAGACGGATAAAGTCACTCTCATTAGCACATATATCAAAATTATGCTATGTTCACATTATGTGAACTAACTTCTGCCAATATTCAATTGAAGTCAGAAGCAAAAGGGTAAAGGGAACACAGTGAATCTCAAACACAGCACATTATCGACAAAAAAAGCCTGAGAATACACCACGCTTTTGCTTAGGTATAACACAAATTATCGTTGTATGGTTCGACCATATAAAAAGCGACGATTTTATTGTAAAAGTGACAATTTTATGTTAAAAAGTGACCTTTTTTTTTATTACAATAAAGTGACCACTTCTAAAAAGTAGTCACTTTTTAACATATAGTTTGCTCGTCGCACCCTACAACGGTCACACACAATAACAATTGTAGGTATAAAGCTGAACTTTGCTGTCAGTGTTGCAGAATATGTGAGCCTTTTGGGAATGCAACTTTAAATAGGAAAGTTATTCCAATGTGTTGGTCTTAACATGGAACTAACAGCATGAAGACTAGAGAGCTCTAGACAACTAATTCGGTAGGCAAGTTCATGCTCCTAAGCTACTTTGCATGATCAATGTGGTCGATGATGCCAACCAGTGGGGGAGCCAGGATTACAGATTACGTATGCTAAAGAGTAGATTTAATATTCTAGGGGACGAATCAGTGATGCAGTAGAGTAACTCCTGCAAAAATAGAATATCTTATCTATGAAATTCATATTTGCTGTTGTTAGGAGGGCTCACCCCCAACTAGCTCCCCTTGCTCCGCCAGTGATACCAACTAATGAGACGCCTGACTGAAAACTAGCTAATCACCTTATAATTCGGTGCGACATAAACTAAACCAAGAGAAGATCAATTAGGCTCCTATCTACGCCATGCCAACTAAAAAACTAATCCTATCGAAAATCAATTCTTAACAACAGAATTCAAACAGCTTTATTAGAAGCTTAGAACGCACAATGACAACAAATCATCTGTCAACATACTCAACAACAATGTCCTACCTTAGGACAAGTCATAAAGATTCGGAAACAAATCACAGTAGATACCAAGCAAGATTACAGGTTTCTAACACTAGGCGGATAAACAATAGCTCTAGTATCCACATTTGAATTAATTTTCACAAAATCAAACCTAATTGCCGGAGAAACAGTAGCTCTAGTATCGCACTTGAATTAAAATTGACGAAATTTAAACTAAAATCGAAACAAATTGGTGGCTAAACATTAGCTCTAGTATCTGTAGGTGAATCAAAATTGAAGCTAAAATCACCTTAATCATCAACGAAATCAGGGTTTCCGCAATTGGCATTTGAACTAAAATTCACAAAATTGAAACTAAAATCACCTTAATTAATCAAGCTATCCGCAATTGGCGGATATACAGTAGCTACAGAATCCATGTATAAATTAAAATCCAAAAATTGAAACTAAACTAAAATCAAATGAATTCAATTACTCCCTCCGTCTCGATCATTTATTTACCTCTACTGCGTATTTTAATTAAATGTAAACAAATGATCGGAACAGAGAGAGAAATGAGATAAAGAAGAGAGCGAAATCGAAGACGAACCGAAAGAATCGACGACGCCGACGATGGAGAGAGGATGACGGCAGTTTTGGCACACCCAACGAGGTAAATTGGGGTCCACTTCTACGGCTTTTACTCCGCCACCTCCTTTTTTACCGTTCCCGTTATCGCCTTTCATTTGTCGTTGTTACTGTTTGTTTCACGGTGGTTTCTTTGAATTACCTCGGTGTTACTGCATTAGAAGCAACCGTTTATTTTTTATTTATTTTATGTCGATCAAATATTGCAGATCCCCTTTTCTTTTACGCAAATCGTAGGCTACTCGGGTACGGGTCAACCGGTTAGTTCAGTCAGGGTCAGTTGGGTTTGTAAGAATTCGTGAGATATTTTGAGTTCGAGTTATTTTTGGGATTCAAGTTACTTTGGAGATTGTCAGTTTGCAACAATAAGTATTTGTTTCAGGTTAATTCGAGTATGGCCATGAGCCCATGAATACCTTATAAGGAGGTGTTTGGTTCAAAAAAAAAAAAAAATGAGGTATGGGTTTGGAATGAGTGGAGGGTGGAGGGTGGAGGGTGGAGGGTGAGATTGATACCTATGGGTATCATATTAGAATGAACAAAAATGTAAAAATATAAATTATGGCTTATCGTAAATCGATTTTTTATGTACTTATTTGATTMAAAAATTATTTTTCATGATTTTATAATATAAGAAATTATTATTTAAAATATTTTATTTTACGAATTTTAACATTAATTTAGTTTAAAACTCATATCACTCGAAATTGAACCAAACACAAGGCATGAGGAATCGAGTTCCAAACTCATACCACCCTGGTTTGATTCCCGATTCCATACCGATATCTTTGTGCGAACCAAACGCTCCCTAAGAGATTTCACCCACCACGATAGGTCGATACTCGATAGTAATAAGATCTCTTCTTAATAGGGTTGTGTTAACGATGGTGGCGGATCTTGTGGTAATAGGGTCAATTTTGGGTGTTGGTCGGGTACATATCAAGTTATTCGGGTCGAGTACAAGTCTACTTGTCAATAGGCCCGATAAAACTGATCCCACACGAATAACCCACCCCGACACCCAAACTCAAGGCCCACGCTTAACACTAACCCATCCCGTTGACCCATTTGTCAGGTCTACTTGCGAATAGACCTGACAAATGGGTCAATTAGATCGGGTGGGTCGGGTCAATGATAATATCTTATATGGTATATTCTCTCCTGTCCACTATATTCTCATTCATTTTTTCACAAAAAATAAGAAAGTGAATTTGAACCATACAAAATATATTATCCCACATGTCATTGAATATGGTCTACACAAATCGACCCAAAAAAAGATGGTTGTAGATTGGTCAATGTTGTTTTTGGATGTTGCAACTGCCATTGCAATTAAGTTGGAAACTTTTGAAGATTTTATTTATTTTTCTGCCGTATGTCGGTGTTGGAATCGTGTTTGGTGCTTGATAAAACACCGAAGGAGGTCCACTCCATCTTTGCCATGGCTTTTACTAACTGAAAACAAAAACAAAAAAAAAATTCCGATTGTCTTGGCAAAATTTATAATCTTAACAATAAAAAATGTTACTCATTAAGTCTCTCAATTACATTTGGAACCAGATGCCAGGGTTCGGCTTATGGTTGGGTTGCAATGCTTAACCGCAACTTGGACATTCAATTGTTTAATCCAATCCTATAACTAAAGCTAGTCTTAGTTTCCCAAATGTAGGACTTTTACACGCCAATAAAAATCATGAAACTAATGTTGGAGAAGACTTTATCTCATGGTTCTTGATTACGATTATGACATTACGAAATAACTAGTTTAAACCCGTGTAAAGTTGTATGGGTATATCTGTATGCATTTTTTAAAACATAATTTAAAATTATTTCAAAATAATTTGTGTATATACGTGAAATATCTATATGTGAGTAAAATATTTAAAAGAAT
>VHZZ01000165.1:175409-193587 GCA_009801015.1 Silene noctiflora
CATGTACACAGTGGAGACGTTATCACAATAAATCAAGCTAGCCGTGGAAAAGGGAGCATGAAGCTCGAGAATCAAATTTCGTAGCCAACTTGTTTCGGCAACCGTATTGGCAACACCCCTGTATTCTGCTTCCGCGCTTGACTTAGAAACCGTAGCTTGGGGTTTGGCGAACCAAGACACCGAGTTATCACCAAGGAATACACAATAACCGGAAGTAGACCTTCGTGAGTCGGGACACCCACCCCAATCAGCGTCGGAGTATACAGTGAGTTTATGGGTGACAGACTTCGTAAGAGTAAGACCATATTCAAGTGTCCCCTTAACATATCGTAAAATACGTTTCAAAAATTGAAAATGAGGCTCACGAGGGGCGTGCATAAATAGACAAACCTGTTGGACCACATAAGTGATGTCGGGTCTAATAATCGTAAGATATTGCAAAGCCCCAGCTAGGCTACGGTAGAGCGTGGAATCAGCTAGTAAGGGGCCCGCGGTTGAGCTTAGTTTCGACCCGGCTTCAACAGGTGTGGACACGGGGTTACAGAAGGCCATGGAAGCACGGCTTAAAATATTACGGGCATATTGGTTTTGTGAGAGAAACAACCCATTTCTAGTTCGATTTACCTGTATCCCGAGGAAGTGATGTAATTTCCCAAGGTCTAACATCACAAATTATTTCGATAAATCATCAATTATGTGTCGAAGTAATGAATTGCTAGAGGCTGTGAGTACAATATCATCAACATATAAGAGCATGTAAGCCATGTCAGTACCGTGTTTATAAATGAACAGTGAAGGATCACAAACACCGCTACAAAATCCCTTGGAGAGAATGAAGTTTGCGAACCGTTAATACCAAGCCCGAGGGGCTTGCTTAAGGCCATAAAGAGACTTACGGAGTCGACAAACATGATGTGGCAATTTGGGATTGACAAAACCGGGGGGCTGATGCATATATACAGTTTCAATGAGGTCCCCATGTAAGAAAGCATTATTTACATCTAATTGGTGAATTGGCCAAGACCGAGAGACATCAAGACTGAGAACGGTACGAATCGTACTCGGTTTGACCACCGGGCTAAAAGTCTCATTACAATCAATCCCGACTTGTTGGCATTTGCCATTAACTACAAGGCGTGCCTTGTATCGTTGAAGAGTGCCATCGGACTTGAATTTGTGACGGTAGAGCCACATACATCGAATAACAGGGGCACTAGCGGGATAGGGTACAAGTTCCCAAGTGTTATTATCAATTAAAGCACGATACTCGTCATTCATGGCGGTATTCCAGTGTGGGTCCTGGAGGGCAGCATGAGGGTTTTTGGGAAGAGGGGAGATAGGTTTGTCGTGGGTTGTAGAAAGGACACGGGGTTTAAAAATCATGTTCATGGCTCTAGTGGTCATACGATGGTCTCGAAAAGAGGATGAGGGTGGGTCAGGCGAGTGATAGTGATAGGCAGTGGGACCTGACCGTAAGGGTGAGAGGGATGGCTAGTTCTGGTTGTTGGGGATAGTAGCTGGTGGGTGAGGGATGGTTGTAGGTGTTGTGACAGGGAGCTGGGTAGGGGAGTTGGGAGAGGCGGAGGAGTTTGGGGGGGAGTTGGGAGTTGTGGCAGGAGGGGTTTGGGTACGGGGTGAGGTGGGGTGGTTAGGGGTAGGGTCCACGACGTAGAGAGTGGGGCTGAGGAAGGCGTCAATGAGGGTGGGGCTGAGATGGCCATTAATAGTCTGATCACGTGTAGCTGAAAGTGAAGGTTGAGAGAATGGGAAGACGGATTCATCGAAAGTGACGTGACGAGATATAATGAATTTACCAGTGGATAGCTCAAGACACTTGTAACCACGAAATTCTTGGGGATAGCCTAAAAAGACACATTTGGTGGACCGAGTAGCTAATTTGTGAGGTGTTTTGGCGGTGAGATTTGGGTAGCAAACGCAACCAAAAACACGAAGGTGAGAGTAGGAGGGGTTTTTGTGGAAGAGAGCGGAAGTTGGTGTGCGAAAATGGAGAATTTTGGTGGGCAATATATTGTCACTCCTAACTAAAAAGAAGCGTAACGAATCTAACGAGTCATTTTCTTATATTATTCCATCGTAATTCTAATCCAAAAATAAGAACCTAAAGACGGTTCCTAAATTTTTTACATGAATTTTTGTTCAAGACGAATATATCCGTTTCAAACTTGGGAGGGTCAAATAGAATAGAACAATGTTACTAGCAAAATTATCGTCTTATTCAGCCAAGTTGAATGTTACTTGACCGTTTTTAATCTTGAGACTGATACACCCTTCAAAAGAGTGCTTCTACATCCTCATGACCTGACAAAATTGGTCAAACCCGAATACCTCGACCTGAAAAGGTTGATCCGAGACCCGAAAATGACCCAAACTTACTTGACCCGAAACCCGAATTGACCCGATCTGACTCAGACCCGACCCGAACATTGTCTGACCCAATGTTGACCCGACTTGAGGTGACGCAACCCGAAAAGACCCGACTCATAATTGAACCGATCTCAAATGACTTGAGATGACCCAAAATGACCCGAAACGACACGTACTACGTCATATTAATATTATATATATCAAAATAAAGTTTCGTTGGTTACAATAGTCCCTAATAAATAGTTGAATTTGCAAAATAGTAGTTCTTAATCAAAATAGTACTAAATAAAGTGCTTAGCCATTCATTGAAAGCAACTCGACCCAAATAACTTTTACCCAAAAATGACCCGATCCAAACTCACTCAACCCATACCCGACCCGAATAACCCGTTTTTAACAGGTCTAAATTATTATTCCCGATATCCGAGTAAAGACGGAAGAGTATGTGATACACCTTATTGAAAAAAGTACTGAAGAAGTTACAACTCTTTTACTTACCAACTAGTATGGATCCCGCACATGCATGCGCGGTATTTTTAGATCTTTTAATTTATAATGTATTATTTATAGATTTAAAATTGACAAATTATTAGTCTTTCATATTTTAATATGAGGATAAACAATTGAAATGGAAACTAATTAAAAGAAGGAATTGAATAAAGTCCTGAAATGTGTATTTTAATAAAATAATTTTCTTAAATAATTTTAAAGACTTTTTTGTCATGGAATTAATAATATCGATTCATAATTTTTTTTTTCGAATTAAGTACATGGTAATTTTATTTTATTTTTTTTATTTTTTTTACGAAACTAATAATATCAATTTATCGGTTTTCCATATACGGATTTTAGATTTATACCAGTTTTGTTTAATTTCAATTAAAATATTATTATTTAGTTAAAAAAAAAAAAGAATAAAGATTATAGCTTAATTAAAAGATAACAATTTACTAAAAATGGAGTCTTGTTTCCTTATTTAGCCAGATTCCTTTTGGAGGAAAAACATTGAGAATTTTTATTCTCTTAGTAGTAAAGGGGATTACCGTCATAAATTTAGTCTTTCTAACAATTTCAGGGAGTCATAAATTACCGTCATAAATTACCATCACTCTCACTTCTCACTTCTTCCTTCCAAACCAGCCAAATAAAAATAAAAATGGAGGACAACCTCAACATTTCCAGCCTAATTATCGGTGAAAAACCCGATACCGACACCATTGACAGACTGAGCTCACTCCCAGAGCATCTGATTTCAGATATCTTGTCAAAACTCCCTATCGACTCCGCAGTCGCAACGTCCATCCTGTCTCGTCATTGGCGCTACCAATGGACTTACATAACCCGCTTCCACTTAACCTCTCTTAATATCCCCGACTGTGACGAGCTTTTCGACATTTTAACCAACATCGATAACATTCTCCCAAAACTTAATTCACCTCCCAATAATCTGCGCACCTTCTACCTTGAGTGCAACCTCCGTTATCTTAATACAGACGAGTTTGAGGAAGCCAATAATGCTTACGAATTATTCTGCGAATTTCTTCCTCACTGGTTGCAACGCATATGCAGTTCACACACTGAACGATTACAGGTATTTCAATTCGGATATTACCTGGAAGTCCATATTCAAAATGCTCCATTAGTTTCTATTTGCAGTCGTAGAATCGAGTCGTTTGCAGTCGTTGACACGGAATCCTTACCAGAATGCATATTCCAGAATAAAACCCTAGTTGAACTTAAGCTCAACACTTATAATTTTTCATTTAAGTTGCCGCATTATCTGAATCTCCCCAATTTGAACAAGCTTTCACTAAATATTTATGAGTTTGATCGAGAACTGATGCGCACAATTTTCAAATCCTTACCATTGCTCGAAGATTTGAATATTTTGGCCTTTTTGTATGGTGATGATCATTTTATTGATATATCAGCTCGCAATTTGAAGATTTTCAGTATTGTATTTAAGGGGCGGGATTCTCAAACTAATGTTTTAATTGATGCACCTAAACTTCAAAGCATTTCTATCTCAATCTGGGACGGTTTAGTGTTATTTCGCTTTGTGAAAATTCCGACTGATTTGTTGAGAACAACTCTTTCATATCCGAGTTTTGTTGGAGATGATCTTGCAATATTAGAGCTTGTAAAAGCTATTACGTGTACCAGATCATTGCAACTAGGCTGTCGTATTCTAAATGTCTTGAACTCGTATAATGTGGATGAATTGCCGACTTTCCACAATCTCGTCGATCTTAGCTTAGAGCTTTCTGATGTTGAGACCATACCTGCTTGGATTTTAGGGAGGCTCAAGACCATAAAAGTGCAGGGATTTATTAAGGGGTATGAGTATGCCAAAGTAATGAGTTTGATGGAAAACATTCTAAGTAAAGCAAATGTATTGGAACGGCTTGTTGTTTTCAATTTCATTGCAGTTGACGAAGAAACGAAGATGGATTCACTACAGAATGAGAAAGATTTCATCAAGGCGTTGTTTATGCTCCCGAGGGTTTCTTCATGCTGTGAAATCAAGTTTCTTGGGCCATCTGGACGTTCAACGACTAATGTAGTCGAAGATTGATCACTCACCTAGCAAATATTGTACACTTTTCTTAAATGAAGTTTTCTTTCTTGCGCAACGTGACCATAAACTGAAGCTTGCTATAATATCATGTTATATGTTCACTGTGTTTGAATCAGATCTACCTCTACTGTTTGTTCTTTTGAATGGTCAATAAACTTTGCTGCACGGTTTGTGTCTAAAACTAGTTGAGTGTAGTCATTGATTTCTGGCAAAATTTCTAATTCCTCAATGAACTTGGTTGATACTAATGAGTAAACTTCGACTTATTCTGACAATAGTAGTGTCGATAATAAGTTGGGACAATAACTGAAGCCGGTGAATTTGTTAGATCACTGGTTGCTGTAGCAGATGACTTTATAGCTGAGTACCAGATGATTGCAGATGATCTTTACAGAAGCTGCTGAGAGATTCTGATCGCTACAACTGGGCCATCAGTCCCGGCTCTCATGACTTGGAATTTGACTTTAAGCCCTAAAATTTATGAACGACAAACGATATTTGTGATTCAGTTTGTGATTCTTATTCAAAGCCATCAGATAATAGAATTTGTTGTGTGAATTTAGATCATAGACAGCTGCAATATGATACCATCATTTAATAGCAAGTTGGTGTTGACAGCAACAGCATGAAGGGTGATCTTTGTCTTTGGTTGCAAGTCTTCATCTTTCCCGAACCATGTTTTTGTCTTGAACATCTCTGCAAAATACCAAGCATCAGACTATATTTCTATGCTTGTAGTTTTATTTCTCCCCTCCTAATCAGAATTAACGGTGCAGGCAAATTCCTGAAACCTATTACGTGGCCGCATTTCTGGTAACCTTGACTATCTCAAGTTTGAGAAATTGTTGGTTTAGTAATTTACTGCGGCGCACACATTTGGTATCAGATAGATTTCAGACCAAAAATTTTAAATCAGTACTCACGAGCTGCTAACAGTAAACAGTCTGTTAAATTTCTGTAACGAGCAAATTTATGAATAAGTAGGAATACTCAGCAGCTGCTGCAAAAATGTTTAGTTCTTACCTGCGGTTGAAGGGTCTTTTAGGTGCTTCAAATCAATGATTGCCCCGGAAGCTGCATCAATATCTCTTTTGGTCTCGTGTGAACCGAGTTGTGTGAAGTCCCAACTTCCATTTTGGTAACCCTGACTCAAAAAGAGCTCGAAGTGCCTTGTATCTAACATTTGCATTGTCCCTGCATATAGTAAAATTCCTCAACAACCGCTTTCTACAAATTAGCTGCAAATTTCCTAGTTCTGATCTCGAATCATTCTCGTTCAACAATAAATTTACAACACAATCATCTATTAATCTGGCCAGACATACGCATTCTACAGAAAAATATTTTTATTGCAGACTGGTTGCTGGGCACATTCATGACTTACAAAATAAAAACTGTAATCATGATCGTCAGAAGCGAAGTAGTAAATTAAATCATCAACAATATACGAGTATAATCTAGTGGCGAATAATTTAAGGGTACTCACCCTCACATGTGTTGAGGTCACAGACAGGGCAACGGACGAGCTGCAAATCTGCAAGATTCATGCTTATAATTCTTTTACTGAAGCATATACACAAGGAGAAATCTCCCAAATTAGTGGTATCTAATATTGGCTTGAAGGTGAACTACCAGCAATCCAGATTCCAGTTTTGATGTTGGTGATAACGCATAAGCCAATGTTTTCCAGCATCTTTTCAACAGTATCCTTGGCAATTCTTCTAGGAAACGTCAGCTTTTCGGTTAAAAGTGCTGCAGGCGAGTCCAGGAAAAACGCACCAATACGCATCCAATCTATGATTTTCCAGCAAACAGATTTACTGTCAATTAATATTACAGTAATTGACTTTCGGATGAATGAACTGATTACGATTTTTCACTCTTCTATCTAGACTTGACAGCCAGAATTTCGTTCACTAATCATACAGTCAAGTCATAACATAAGTTTTAGAGTGGAATTAGTAGTTAGCACGTAACGAATCTGATGGACAGATGACAGGATGTTCATGAAAGACGAATGTCATACCGATGTGTTTCTCGTACTGGCGAAAGAGGTACGAGTGAGTACCATCTGCAATAGAATTATAAAATCAAACTTATCAAACACAACATATACAAAATACAGTTACTAAACATCCACAGCATAAAAATACACTGTACAACACAAGCGAAATCAGATAAAATTCTGATCATTTACCAAAAGCTGATGCATAGATGTTTTTCCACTTGAAGGACACTTTTCCTGGATCAGGCATGCCAAGATCACGTAGGCAAGTGTATTTCCAGACGCAATCTTCTGTGACGACTTTGTAGAACCATTTGCAGGTACTTGCGAGCTTCACCAGCGACTTTCCGTCTAAGTGCTTCGATATCTCTATCCATACATCATCCTCATAGCTTTAAACAAACACAGATTGACAAATAAAAACAACATTCAAATTAATCAGAGCAGATATGAATGTATGATGCGCTATTTAACCATACGCCATAAAAATTACGAATTCAAGCTCCTAATTATTGACTAGAGTTCAGACATATTCCAGGAATACATGAATCAATCAACTTATATAAATTTGATTTCCGAGATATAACGATAAAATAAAACAAAACCGTTATTCTCAAGTATACAATTATAGAAAGCACAATTAACAAGTAAGCATCATAAACGAACTTCTGAATACGTAATTAGCACGAGAGTGACCTCTTTCGACGTCATATATGTTCAATTTCCGGAAAACGAGTTCGTTTTACTCAAATTCAAGTTAAAATGTACTGATTTACACAAGTTAAAGCTCAAAATAATCGCAATCGCTCAGTGAATTGTATGTATTGACGGAGTTTCAGCTCAATATTATCTGCCACGACATTTTACCGATGAAAAAGAACGCGTATGCGGTGAATTTCTAACAAAACATGAAAATTGACGAATCAAACAACTGCAAACAGTTCGCAATTATCGCCGTTCTTCGCGATCAATGAAATTAAGGCAACAGAGTTTCAATAATTCAGCTCAAATTATCGAATCATATATCGTAAATCGTTACAATTCACACATATGAATGCAATCATCTATCTAAAATTACAGCAAAACACAAAAGCAGAAGAACAACATGTAAATCAAAATGCGAGAGAATGTAGAGAACGAGGAAGTTACAAGGAGAAAGGTGGACGATAGAAGGAGGAAAACGGAGTAGAGAAGCAGGAACAGATTGCCGTGACTCTCCTCAATCTTTTCGCCATTGTTGTTTTTGTTTTCGCTTCTTTCCGAGTTCGAATTTCGATACCGATACAACTACTATTTTAGCTTTGAGTGATGAATTTTACGAAGAAATGGAGGAGATATTATGTATGGAAAGAGAAAAAGGAGGAGGGAAGAGAGAAGAATTTCGGAAGATTTGAAAATGCAGAGAATGATCAGCTGAAAGCCAGAAATCAGCTTTGTTCAAAATATATACCCACGGACTATGTAAGGAAGTTCGTTACATAGCAATTGGACCACTCCGTGATGTCACTTTTTAAAACAAAATAAGATCCTTGATACCGAGTTTTAGTAGCACCTCTTACATATGTAGGATCTATTAAAATAATAAAATCGACATAAATGTATGTGAAATGTTGGTATCGAGTTTTGATGGCGCCCAAGAATCGTCTTTTAAAAATCTCAAAGTAAAAATAGTGTAATTTAAATCCGTTTTAGTTAATTTTGTCTTAACTTTTTTAAGAAATTATTTTGGATCAATTAGTTTTCTTTTGTTAAACAGAGTCCACTTAAATTGAAAAGAGCCTACTCGATTATTGACGTTGCTAGATGGAGAATTATTTTTGGGAGTTTAAGAAATTATTTTGGATCGATTAGTTTTCTTTTGTTAAACAGAGTCCACTTAAATTGAAAAGAGCCTACTCGATTATTGACGTTGCTAGATGGAGAATTATTTTTGGGAGTTAAATATATTTCATTTTGGTAATTTAGAGCATAAATTACACTGGTGAAGCGAATAAAAAAAAACCCAAAGTGAAAGGGATCACACAAACCTAATAATAGGCAAACGCATGAAAAAAATAAAAAATATGGAGGTGCGGGGAATCGAACCCCGTGCCTCTCGCATGCGAAGCGAGCGCTCTACCATATGAGCTACACCCCCGTTGTTGATTTAAATACCCTATTAGCTCTATATAAGTTACTTAACACATCCAGGCCCAACTCAGTCGCCTAATCTGCTCTTGATTCTACTCCTGCGATGTAGACTCGTCATTCGTGCCATTAAAGGAGAGTTGCTTTCTATGCTTTTTAGTTTTGTTTTCTATTCCGTTTCTCATTTTGGGTAATTCCGCTTCTTGTAACGAAAAAGAAAAAAAAAAAAAAACTTTAGGTTGCAAAAACATGAACACATAACCCGGAGTAAACAATTTCAGGCTAAAAAATCCGAGTTGAGTTTTAGAGCGTTCATCACCAGTTTGTTATCACTATTATAACATCATGCCTCTAATGCAATCTCGAGTCCAAAAATCTCAATTAAGATGTGTAGTCGACGACAATTGGAATACTTTAAAGTTTAAACCTAGCTTCTAAAAAACTGATTATACACAGAGCCTTGATCTAATTTAAATTTTGATGACCTTTATTTTTAGGTTCGATCGTTAATACATATTTTCATCAACTATGAGACCATTAGTAAATACCGTATGGCCTACTATTAATAAACTTTCCATCAAAGAAACGGTAGATACAACAGTAGTAACTAGTACGGAGTAACTGTCTGTCGATGGTCCTCAGGCCTCAAATTTGGATGAGAATGTCGAGAAACCCATGGCATTTGTCTAAGAATAAAAGAATTATGATTATGATGCTAATATCAAAACTTTCACTAGTTTCTCTTCATTTAGAAGCCCAGGTGATCGCGTCAATCTCAGACTGAGCAGTTCTATACAACTCCAACCTCTTACTCAGGTTTTGACGCCTCTGCATAATTGCTGGATCTTCATCTAACAGCTTACCCAGCAACCTCGCCTGCAGTAAAAAAAAAAAAACAGCGCATCAAAAATTTGCGACAAGGATGGGAACATTGAATGACAAAACTGCCATCTCCCTTTCAGGTATGGAACACAAATCTTCATCTTTAGGTACAAGTATGCTCACCTCTTTCCCACCCAACTCGGTAAAGAAGTGGTCCAGAAGGCTCCTTTTGGCTTCTCGTACTTGACAGTAGACAATAGATTTAGGAATAGAGTGTCTCAGCGTTCCGCAGACCTGGTTCACATATGACAGCACAGTTGTTCCTGAAGATCAATGGAATAAAGGATTAGCAGTGAAAGCATCGGACACCCTGATGAATTTTGAGCACTTTTGAGAACATAAGGTACAGAAACAAAACGTTAAGGGTGTGCCATTAGGATCATATGCTACAATTTAACCAAAGCTACAGTTGAGATCTATAGTCGGAATAGGGAGGTGCCCAATGAACTTACCAATTCGACGTAAATATGAGTCATTGTAACGATCAAATATTGAATGTGTTGGGTTTCCCCCCTTCTCGACGTCTTGAGGAAGCTTCCTAAAAAACTCAACAGTCAAGTAGCCACACTCCATATCAACAAGCTGCAAAGTCGCTTTCTTACTTTCTTCACGCATCCTCTCCAATGACTCAGTAGCGGCATTTGAAACTTCTACCCGTAGGGTAGGATATTGTTTTAATTCCTGAACTCCAAAAAGAGCATCACTTCAGAAATTGCATACATGCGACTTGCTGGTAAGAGAGGCAAGTACCAAAAAATGACTTGGAAGCACCGTCCACATCAAGCAAAGTGCACCAAATATAGACTCAAAAGAACAAATCTCACTGCAACACCAAAATAAGCAATACCAAAGCTATGCAGTAGAATTATTAATGGTGATTTTACCGACGTCTCCTTGATAGATTTTTGTACCATCTCCTTCAATATTGTATGGACCTGAAATAACAAATACAACTTCGTCAAAACACAACACTTCAGCAAAAAAAACATGCGACCAAATTGTTGGGAGGCAATCTAAAAGCCTTACACTTCTACAAAAGCACGAGTAAAAGCAAGTGATGCAGAATTTGAGATATACTCCGTATAATGTAAGATGCTAGTGCAAGCGATAATTTCTTACCTCATAAATAAGTGAATTAGCAACCGATTCATCGGAGGAAATTTAACATAAATATAACAGAAAGAGGGTTGCAGGGAATATGATACGCATAAAACAGAGAAACTGTGAATCTATGAATCAAATCCCAACAATCTAGCGTTAGGCAAATGTTCAACAAGTTGCATTTCTAAAAAGAACTTACCGCATCCACTGCAGCCTCAGCAGGGCCTCTAATTGTACTCAAACAAGATTCAATCAGGCGACGATACCCTTGCTCCGGAGCAATAAGATGAGGTTGGTACCCATCGGCTTCAGTAATTAATCTCCGCACATTGTCCATGGATAGATTCTTGTCAAACTGTAACCTTTTCAAAGCAGCTGGAAGCTGATTGTCAAACACACCATAAATTTTGTCACCACCTGCCCGGCTGCAGAAGAAGTATTAACAAAAAGATCAGCAAAGAAACTCAGAACTCCCCAAGAAGAAAAAGCTTAATTTTGCAACCAAACAGATGTAATCCTATTCAGTTGATTCACTTTAAATAACATACACGCCATCAAGATGCTCTTTAAAGATCTGGTCAAATCCACGGCAAATTTCCATGATCATGTACAACTTTCCCTGCGTCAATACAAAGCAGTACAAGATAAACCAGAATCAAATCAGAGAAAATATGAACTTCCATGATCACGACAACTCTCCCTGCACAGTACAAATGAAACTTTCCTAGGTGTACCACTGATCGGCTACGGATGAATGGTACACCTAGGAAAGTTTCATTTGTACTGTGCAGGGAGAGTTGTTATATAACAAACTATAAACAATAGCAATCAACTGGTACTCAGTTTTCTCCAATATCAGTGTTAGCTAGTTACTAGTCTGTATCATCAAATCATAGAGAAACCCATCCTTTCGTAACATTTTCGACCAACATCTGGTTTAAATGTTCCTATTGTCAGTAGAATTAATAAAAAGTAATAGAAAGAGAGCCACAGGTCATGGGCTCACGAAGAAAAGAAATACTTACTCCTGCATCCGTAGCTATAGGCCTTCCTAAACGGCTCAACTCTGTTTCTATATCAATAATAGTTTTGTTTATTAGAGACAGAAGGCCGGGAATCCGAGATTTGATGACGGTTTCTAAATGCTGAAATATATAGAAATGATCAGAAACTGACATGTTCACAATTTAATAGTTCGGAGTTAACAGAGATATTTACATAGAAAGAAAAATAACCTTCGACATCATCTTGGCTAAGAATTCTGAACCCATTCTATTAGCCATATGCTTGTAATCTGGGCTACTAGCCCAGAATTCACGCTCTTTGCGTCGAGCAGCCATCATATCAACACTTTTATTAATATCAGCTTGAGAACGATTCACAATACCAACCCAAGGATACTGCAGTTTGTAAGACCGACCTTCCAAAATCTGGTTCAAGGTATTCAATCAAGTGATAACAAGTAAAGGCATGATAGTTTTTTTGAATTTCAATGTGAAGGGGGTGGGCTACATTGCCTTTATACAGAAACATCAAACCTATCAAAGAAGTACTCACATCAACTGCATCAGTTCCCTGATCCATAAGATCGACCTTCGTCAAAACTCCAAATGTCCTGTCTCCTAACATATGCAAGCCACAAAAAACAGCCAGACGAAAGCGTATTTGTTAGTATCTCCGCAGAAGGGCTGTAAACAACTAAATCAACTCATTGAGCTACAAGCAACCAAAAACAAAATTGATCATATATTTACACATGCTGAATATGTATAGTTTTAACTTAATAGAGTATGGAAGACATGCACAAGTCAAAAATAAAAGGTAAGGGATATCTCTTACCTTTTGGATCGACTTCACGTGAAATTTTAATGGCATCAGAAGTCGCAAGATCTTGATTGGCAGGAGAAATGGCCAAAATGATACAGTTGGGCTGCAGTTTTAAGGCTCAAGCTGTAAGCAGTGAGCTTAGAGAATTTGTACTTATCAATCAATCAATAGACTCCAAGTTGAAACAAAAAAAAAAAAAAGAGTTCAAACAATTGCAAGGAATAAATGTAAAAGATTTAACATGCAGCTAATGATGAAATGTGTGTCTGACATTCGGAAGTCCAGGATTAAGGCAAATGAAGAAATGTGTGGCCGGAAGTCAATCCTTAATCCTTAATGGATAATCTGACCTTGTGTTATCCTTAGCACAAGTAGAAGATTCAAGAGAGATGCTTCAGTTACCTTTTCAATGTAGGAGCGAACCATATTTTCAATATCATGAACAGTGCTCTCGGGTTGACCCTCTGTAGAACCAGATAAACTTATTTCAATTAAACATAAGACAGACAAAGTATTACCTATTTTCACTGTTGACGATTTCAATTCATGATAGTCCAAATTATTTCGGGATTAAGCCTTTGTTTGTTGTATATTGTATCACACTAAAGCAAACTTACACAAACTAATAGGAAAAGGAGCCTAAATATCAGATCTTCAGTGAGTGTAGCTTACCAACAGCGACTTTGGTGAGCCCAGGAAGATCAACAAGCGTCAGATTAACAACTGTCGAAAACCAAAACTGTATTAGAAGGACTTTGTTAACAACCTCAGCAAAGATGGAAAACTAATACGGAGTATATGAAGAAATTATACTAAAATGAATGTAGGACTTTGTTCAATATAAGAGCAATATTGCTTAACTGAATTCAAACAAGACATATTATCTACCAAACAGCATGACAACTTATGATGGTTTCTCGACAAGTGAGCAATCCCAACAAACAACAAAGGAGGTAATCATGAAACTTGCTGACAAGCTCATTATTCCTAACAAGTTACATTAGAAAAGCGAATGGAAGAGACGGCGTAAGTAAGTGACGTCGCCATCTTACCGTTGGGGGAATATATACTTAAATGAATGGGAACAGTAGAGATTGCTTTAGTACGTCCTGTTTCTCTATCAGTCTCGTCTGAAATCTCCTTCCTCACAGCAGCTGCACAGAAAGAGTTCAGTTTTGAGCTCAAAGGTATAAAAAAATGGGGTCAATTAAAAACTGAAATATACAAGTTAAGCGAAAAGAAATATTAGCAACAAAATATGGAGGTGCATATAACCCTTCTTAAAAGAGGTAAAATCCCATTTCTTCCCGAGAAAGGAAAACATACCGAAATCAGTAATCCGTTTCCTAGGAAGGTGCATAAATTCCGCCCATTCTCTATTTTCGTCAACCCTGTGTAGTTGTAAAACTAGCGGACGCCTAGTCACAATCCCTGCAAGTGTATATAAGCAATAACTACATATGTGATATTTAAGAAGAAACCAGCAAACAATGAATTAAGTGAAACCAGTAGTTTATGATACTAAAAGTGTCAAGGAACAAAATCTAACCAGACCCGCGAGGCAGAAAGTCCTTGCCAACAATGCTTTCCAAAACAGAAGACTTTCCAGAACTCTACAAACCATCGAAAGATCTCACGTGTGGATGAACATATTAAAAAGTACGACGATAAGCAAAGGAAAACATACGATGTTGCATTGTAAACGACTAAACCTAGAGCCTATGAAGCATGGCCTTGTCTACTAAAAATTTGCGAAGGTAATGTATTAATGTAAGCTTCCCCACACTCATGATCATGTGACCTAAAAACCAAGGCTTCCTTGTAAAAGGGTGGCTAGAAAGTTGAAAGCAAAAAGAATTCTAGAAGCGAAAACATGTTTACTATAAATCACCTTCTATAGTAGACTTTTCAACTAATAGCCCAATTCAACATTTAGCAAGCATTTTTTACGCTCTCCAAGGATAAACAACAATTCCACTCGTCAGGACCTCTATAAGATATCAATATAAGAGAACGAGTCATCTGGCTCTATTACCATGTACAAAGACACTCTCAACCAAAAGCAAGTTGATAACTGAGGCCCAATCAATGATTCTTATACTTTAATAACACCTTGAGATCCCGGATGCCCTCCCAACTCACGGTGCACTGATTACACTATACTACCTCAAATGCTCCGTCACTAAAATAGTACCATCATAACCCGATTATCTTTCTTTTGCTTAGATCATCTAGTTAATCCTCGAAGAAATTATTTATGACTTCACTCCATAAGCCAGACACGACTTCGATCCAAACTTTCTTTCATCATTCATAAAACTCAGCCGTAACAACAATGATCATACAGCAAATACCCACGCCATGTACTAAGTAATGGAAAAATTCTTGTATCCTCCTGAAGGACCGTACTCCTCACACCTAAGCCTTTATAATATTCCATTTGGTAGATTGTCTTTAGCTGTAAGGACACAATAACTTTTCTAAGTAATGAGGAGCTCAATCGACAAAAAAAGTCGACCTAGCCTCCCAAAATCTCGACAATGTACTTACACACATGAGTATATCAAACAATTTTTACACTATTATTCTGTACATTATAGACTAAATCCACGGTAGAATCATTAACTAGTAACTACCATCGATGACATTCCGCAATTATGAACACATTATTTCCGTGACAACGAACTATTAGAAAAATCAAATTATCAATGTTAACAAAGAACAGACTAATATGCATAAATCCGAAATAATATACTCCCTCCGTCCCAGTACTTATCCCATTTTAGAGCGTCTCATTCATTTGTTTAACATTCTAACAAATGGTCCCTCAACTCTTCTTAATCATTGTGTCAAATACAAAGGTAAACAAATGACCGGGACGGGGAGTATAACTTATGATAAGATATACTCTCTACATATAGGTCGTTTCATTGAGACGGAGGGGTAGAAGAATTAATAACTTAAATTTTATACCTGACCGCCGACGACGGCAATGGAAGGGAGAGCGTCCCAAAGAGTAGGAAGAGTGCTCTCGTCGCCATGATCGCCGAGTGCTGTGCATGCTCTTTGTATCTTGTTTACGAACGATATCAAGTTCTCCATTTTCGCAAAAGTAATTAAGTTTTTGAGATCGGAGATTACGATTTTAATGGAAGTAATTGCGAAGGAGGAAAATAATGAGGGTTTCGACTTTCGATGAAGAATGATGATCCGTAAGTTGGGAGAAACAGAGGAATCTTGTTTTTTTTGTTTTTTTTTCTTCCGAAAACGGTTGTAAAATGTTCACAAAATGTTCATGTGAACATTTTTTAGTCTTTTTAGTCGATTTTGGGAACAGAATATGTTAAAGGCTACGTTAGTAATTTAATACTCCCTCTAATTTAGACAGATGGTAACACTTACCTAAAATGGATGAACCACATCAATGGTAACATACCATATTTGGCATAAAAAATGACTAAATTACCCTTACATCCACCACCTATTTACAACTTTATCACTCACTCACCAACTACCTATTTAATCCACATAAACTCATGTGGCCCCAATCAAACTTTTCTACTTTATCCCTCACTTTTTCACCTTTTCTTAAATAATCACTTTTACCCTATGTTACCATTTGTCTGGATCGGAGGGAGTATCATCTATTTATTTAACGGGCTAGTGATCATTTTTGTACGAGTTTTATGTATTTATGGACGTAAATAACAATAATATCCCTTTTATTTTAATGATTTCACGTTAATACCCTTCTTTTAATCTCTATCTCTCTTTTCTCACTCTAACTACCACTATCCAACCACCACGCGTCAGCCACCACCCTCTCACCGCCGCCTCACATGCGCCGGTATTGACGACCTTCTCAGACTAGTTTTAAACCCGTGCAAAAATAACGCTGAGATATTCATTATCAAAAAAAAAAAAAGTTGAAAAAATATGAACATGCAGCACGTATCTCGAGTAATTCATATACAATTATTGTGGTTTGTTGCGATTTGTTTGTGTGCGCTATGTTCAATTCATCGTAATTTATATACTAATTTTGCTGTACTAAGGGTTTAATTACTTAATCGTTATAAACCCTAATTTAATCTCTCCCTAATTTAATTATTGTAAACAAACCTTAATATAATTAATAAAATTAAGAATTAGAATGATTACCTGATCGATACGAAAATTAACATCCATAATTGTGTAATTTGACGAAGTTGATTAATTTTGTGAGGGAGAGAATTAGGCAAAGGGCACACTATTGGAAAATAACGAAAAAAAGTCCATGAATGAGTAAAATCCGTACATGAATGAGCAACTAAATAAGTTAGGGGTGAAAAAAATATCTTTTTAAATAAGAAAGTTATTGATAATTTACTTGTATTAACTAAATAAGTTAAGGGTGAAAAAAATTGGCCTGAATCGGCAAATCAGACCGACCCGGACCAGCTGGTCTGGTTTTCGGTCCCAAAAATTATGGTGACCGGTCTCTGGTCGGGTCCGTTCCACATTAAAGAAAACTCAATTTACCTTGTAAAGTAGTACTGGTCCAGTCCAAACTCGGTAAAAAACAACCTAAAGGGTTCTGGACTTACGGCTGATTCGGTGCGGTCTTGGGTTAGGTGGTTAGCCGGTTCGGTTTCAGACTGATTAACAACCGTAACTTAAATGGGTGATATTTATCCCGTCACAAACTTGCGACGGATTTCCCGTCACAAGTAAGACTCGTTGTTATATAAATGGCCAGTAGAGATTCTTTGGGCTGAGTCGGGCCAGACTTACCTGGAGAAGGGGCGGGATTGGCCGGGCCTGGCCAAGCTGGGAATATGTTCAACCCGGGCAAGGCCCATGGTGGATGGAGGGCAGGTCGAGCTGACGGGCATGTGTAATATTTTTTGGGGTTTTTCTCTCTTGTGCCCCTGAAGTTTTCACTTTTCTAAGTTGTACCCTTACATTTGGCAGAATACTAATTGTACCCCTAAGTTTCATTAGTTGTTCCCAAGCGTGACCTAAACACTCTAAATCGTCAACTTTTTCCGTTAAGTGCTAACATGGCTTTAACTTTTAATTTATTTATTTTAATTTACACTTTCCCCCTATTTTTCATTGTTTACCATCTATTTCTTCAACCTCCATTTATTCTATTCATTACTTCATTCTTCAACATTCACTTATTTCATTCATTACCCATTTTTCACCTTCCTTTTATTTCATTAATTTCGTGGTTTTGCTATTACATATATTAATGACCACAATTTCTTCAAATTTCATCTAATCTTTGG